>VZTI01003933.1:0-41689 GCA_013397865.1 Struthidea cinerea | reverse complement strand
CCGGCCCGCCCCGAGCCAATCCCGGCCGCGCCTGGGACAAGATGGCGGCGCGGCGCGGAGCGGAGCGGGCCGGGCGCCATGTTGGGGCTCCTATCTGCTCGCCAGGCCGGGCTGGACGACCCCGCGCGGTTGCGCCGGGCCGAGCGCACCCGGAGGTACCGGGGCTGGGGTGGGTGTCCCTGCGTGGGGAGGCCCCGGAGCGGCAGCGGCTGGCCCCGCCTCGCTGCCGAGCCTCCCTTGGCCCGGCCCGCGGTGGGGCGGCCCGGGGCGGGGTGAGGGGCTGCGCTGCTGCAGCCCGACTGTGTGTGGAGGCCGGGGCGGAAGAACCGGGCAGCCGCCCCAGCCGCTCTCCGTGCCCACCCGCCTCGTCTCGGAGTGCCCCGTGGGGTTGTGGTGGCGTGCGTGGGTCAGCAGCCCTGGTGTTTGTGTACGGTGTTCTCAGCCCTGGGCGGAGCGCGCACGGCGCGGTCAGCTGTGCCTCACTCCGTGCAGCTCGGTGTGGCTGGCCTTGCTGTCAGCGCGGTTCCTCCAGGCGGTTCAATCCACGAGCGGCTGTGCTCCGCTTGTGAGGGAACAGGTGTTTGTAATGCTCATGAGCCCTCATCTGGTCCTTCTTCCTTTTTCCCAAACCCGGCATTTTGGCGGGTTGAAGAAGAATCAGATGCAAGGGGTTTATTAGCTTCCCAGCAGATTTTGTGGGAAGTGGTGGCAACACAGATAGATTTGTTAATATTACTGCTAAAGGTTATGATGTGATGTTTATTCAATATCAGAGAATCTACTTTGCAGCTGTATTTCAAGATAAATCCAATAAAGCCTACCTCTGTTCAGTCACTCACACAATTCCATGAGGAGGATCTGTGTTGGTGACTTATGGCTTTATGGAGCTGTATCATTGTAGAACATACTTAAAATTGAAATGAGCTGTGGTCAGTTCAGGAAGCTTCTTTCTGGGTGCATTTTGACAACACAGTTATGTCCCTCTGTGCCCTCAGCACTCATGTAGCATTCAGTGTTGAGGACAGTAACACCCTGGATGGACTTAACCTTACTTGGATGATTGTCTGCTTAGCTTTTTAATTTTGACTTAAAAAAAAAATCCGTAGTCTTAAGTGGATTGTATTTATAGCTGCTTTTTAAAAGTCATATGTTTTAACACATTTCCACAGGGGGATTTCTTGTTTCCTAAAATTTCATCTGTAGCTCAAAGGTTTTAAATTGGATATCTTGTATATGTCAGAATTCTTATTTTAGGTGAATTCTTGCATAAATATATTAAACATATTTAAGAGAGCTTAAATGGCTTGCTGCTTTTATAGCATGTCTACGGATATGATGTTGGGGACCTGCCCATAGCAGCCTAAGGTTCTCACATCAGGATTTTTTTGCCGCTGAAGCTGAATAGGGGCACTCTGCCTCGCAGCTTTTCAGCTACCTACTTAGTTACGTTTTTGTTGTGGTGGTGGTGTTGTGGTTTGTACAAAATGGTCCTGTAGAAAGCTCTGATTATCTTGCAAGGCTAAATTTTATACCAGGTAATATGCTTTAATGAAGCAGAATATCTCTTTTTTGACTATGTAATATTAGCATATTTAAAAATACGAGCTAAGAATTGTGGGTCAGAAAAGTTTGTCTTGGAAGCTTCATCATTGGGAGTAGCCTAGTTTTTATTTAAGGTTGCAGAAAATGTAGCATACAAACTTCGTTTCATTAAAGGAAATACTGTGAAGTTGATAAACTAAGTGAATTTGTCCACTAGGTGTCCGTAGTTCCAAGCAGGATGAAGCTTGAAAGGCTGCTACATGATGAAGCTTCAAAGTAGCCAGTATTTGTTGGATTACAAGGTTCTTAATGTTTCTTTTTGTCAGTGTTTGCAAATTACATTCCCGTTTTTGTTTAATGTGTTGACCCCAAGTGCAGTTTTGCTTTTTCTTTGAGCCTGTTTTACGTATTTATTTCTCTCTTACCTTCCAAACAACAAAGTACTTTTTTCTGCCAACTACACAAGACTTATTTCTATCACCATATCGTGTAGTTTTGCAAAAAAAATGGCAAGGATGAGTTAAATGTATTGAAGAAGCATGAAACTAGGTTTCAGTTGTTTAGAGCTACATAGTATACATTTGATGATTCTGTTCTTGTTCATCTCTCTTTCTTCCTGTTTTTGCGGGTAGGGTCCTAAGTTTGGAATTAAATAAAGATAGAGATGTGGAAAGAATACACGGAAGCGGTATTAACACCCTCGATATTGAGCCTGTTGAGGGAAGATAGTAAGTATATACTTTAGTTGGTAAAAGTGTACATAAGTAATTCACTGTGTTTTGGTACTATGGATTTGTTTTCTTGTTGAACACACTATTATATTGAGTATATTGAGATTATGAGTGTTTAAACTTTTGTGCTTTATTAACACTTTCAGCATGTTATCTGGTGGATCAGATGGTGTCATTGTACTTTATGACCTTGAAAACTTGAACAGGAAACCAAGTTACACATGTAAAGCACTTTTTACTGTTGGAAGGTAAGTACTCCAAAAGTCTTTTAACAAAGTATATACCCCTTGTGTGGCAAGAATTAAACCTGCAAATTAATGTCTGTTCTTATTTCTAGGATAAAAAGACTGTAGAAAATAGTGCCAGAAATCTTTGAAGGCTAGTAGCAAAGATTGTTTCTTGATTTGTCTACTCTAATAGTTACAATATATGTACAGTGACTCTGATATTGTTTGAGCAAATGTATAGCAGTTTCAAAAATTAAAATGAAGGATATCAATTGTACTCATATGGAAACTAAAGTTAGACAGTTTTATGTTGCTGTAGACACCACAAAAAGAAGTCACACCTAGTACTCTAACTTCATATTTTAACACTAGGAAAAGAAGACACAAGAAAAAAACCCCCAAACCTTCCTCTAGCTCATACTTTCTCACCTGTGCATTTTCTTTTTGTTCCATGTTGAAATTTGGTGTCTCTATGCCAGTAACTGAGAAAGACGTTTTGGTACTGCTGTAGAAATATTCCATGTTTTCCCCAAATATATATAATGCATGTATTTGAGTAAATATACTTCTAAGCAGGAGGAAAATTATTTGCATAATCCTGTTCATCTGTTCAGAAAAAAAGTCTAATACCTATTTGCAGTTGTTTGTTTTATTTCCCCTCTTTCTGTTTCCAGATTTACTAGTAGCTTTTTTTAGTTCATCAGGTGTTCAGCAGGTACAGAAGTGATTTATACAGAACTTCTTAAGAACATGTTTGAATGAAGACACATGTGTTACTGGAAAAATTGGATGCATTTTTCTAAAGAGCAGGATACCACCATGCTGTGTGTCATCTTTATAAAAAGTCAAAGCCTTTATTGATTTGTCAGGCTATCCCTGCAGGCAATACAAATTTTTCCATTATAGATATTAAGTCTTCTAGCAGAAGCTGTTTTTCCTTTATTTAGATAGTAGCGTTATCTAGTAGGTTAGAACTTCGCCTAAGACTCACAGTAAAAGACATTCTACTTTGTGTAAGTCGGGTAGCTGCATTTTCCCCTTATTTTTTCCTAGTCTACAAATTATTTGAGGTCTAAGAGTCCGAGTCGTCATGAGTCAGATATACAAGAGCAGAACAGATTTGTAACAATAAAAGGCCTTAACAATATCTAGGACCATAAGAAAGAAAAAGGCTAATAGAACATACATCACAACAAATGGATAGGAACAGAATCTACTGCAAGTCAGCTGCGTTCAGTAGGTGTTGATGGCTGGGCTTCTTGCACAAGCTTATTTTGAGTTGTAGTTAAGAACATATAATGACTGTACATCCCCAAATCTCAAAACAGAAATGAATTCTGAAACAGATGCAGCAAATTGAAGAAATTCATGCTAAGAAGGCACGACATAAAAGCTGTTAAATCTGTGCTAAAATAATGGCATCACTAACTTCAATTAGGTCAGTAGAAATATTTCATCCTTGAAGATTCTGTTTAGGAGCATTGTTAGTTGGTAGTCTGTTTCTTGACTAGGTGTTAATTTGCATAGATGCATCTTTTATTTCTTACCAGTTGCGGCATAAATTTTATTAGTAGAATTGGATTTTGTGTGACACTGCTCTAAATGACAGGCTTATGATTATTATTGCTTAAATTACCTTAGTAAGTTTCTTGCCTCAGTTATTTACTCCTAGTATTCTTCAAGCTTCCTAGTATGTTTTAAATACTTACTGCAGCTAATTAGCTACAGTTTATATATAGCTTCAGATATTTGGAATATTACTCAGAATTCTTGACTTAATAAATGGATTTATACTTAAGAAACACTTTCCCTCTGACTGTCTGGCTCCTGTCTTTGGAGGATTTAGTGCTGACATGTTGTGAAAGTTCGCCTGTCTTCCAAGTTTGCAGGGCAGAACACAGGTCTTGTCTCAAAGTTGCTTAAAGAATAAGCTCTGCTAGAGGTCCTTTAAAGCTGTTTCTGCATAGACCCTAAACTGGGCTTGCTAATGATCCAATAGTTTAGAACACCAAAAGAGATAATTCCTACAGGGGGTAGGCAGTGATTTACCCTGTGTTTCTCATATAGAATATAGGGCCACTATTGCAGATACAAAAAAACCCCCCTTTCCCTGTTTTCCTGGGAGTCAGCGTAGAAAGTTTTACCTGGTTTCATATGATTCTTGTTGGTGTGTGACAAAAACTGGCATTTGAGAGTAACGAAACAGTATCAGTTTCTAGATAATATACAGATAATCTTTAAGGTAGTCTCTACTACTCAAAACATGTCTAGGAAGATTGAATGACAGTGACCTTACTATCCATAGAATTAATTCTGTATTTGTCTTTGGTAGAAAAGGCTGGGATATTTTGAGAAATGGGTGAAAATACTTCATATGGAATGAACTGGAAATAATGTATATCCTGAGACATGAAACTAGGCTGAATGGCATTTAGCCACTACTAAGCATAGCCAGATCAAAGGTGATTCCTGCAGAACTACTGAAGAGTTTTTTAGTTCATTCCTCAGCCCTGTGGGTTATGGGAGAACTGATTGTTCTGGTGCAGAGTTGACCAGTGCTGTGCACTTACAGTTACTGTACCCGGATAATTAGTTCCATGGGTTTAGATTTTTCCGCACAGTGCATAGAAATGCCTCTCCAGGAGTAAGCTCACTCTGAGTCAGGCTTGATTTCCTGGCTCTGCAGGTACTGAGGATTTTTAGCTTAACTTCTGCCATGGTTTAACCCCAGCCAGCAACCAAGTTCCGCACAGGTGCTTGCTGACTCCCCTACCAATGGAATCAGGGAGAGAATCATAAGTGTAAAAGCTAGAAAACTCCTGGGCTGAGATAGTTTAACAGGGAAAGCAAAAGCTGCCAACACAAGCAAAACAAAGAATTAATTCACCGCTTCAGCCATCTCCAGGAAAGCAGGGCCCCATCACACGTAGTGGTTACTTGGGAAGACAAATGACATAATTCCAAACGTATCTCCCCCTTTTTCCTTCTTTCCCTCAGCTTTATATACTGAGCTTGATGTTACATGGTCTGGAATATCCCTTTGGTCATTTGAGGTCATCTGTCCCAGCTGTGTCTCCTCCCAGGCACCCCCAGCCCCCTCACCAGCAGGGCAGTATGCAAAGCAGAAAAGGCCTTGGCTCTGTGTAAGCCCTGCTCAGCAATAACAAAAGCATCTCTATGTTACCAACTCTGTCCAGCACAAATCCAAAATGTACCCCATGGTAGGCACTGTGAAGAAAATCGTTTCTACTCTAGCCAAGACTAGCACATCTCCCTGAAGAATAAATGCTTGAAATCTGTTGACTTTTAGCACTGTGCGAGAGTAACAGGCCATTCTAGGATATGCCTCAGAGATGGAGGAGCAATGCAGAAATCATTAAACTAAGCTCAAAAGTTACTCAATATCTCTTGCTTAGTATTGTCAGTGCTGGCTTCAGGCTAACTCTCCTTAAAGGTGTCTTTTGGTTTGTAGCAACCCAAGTGAGCAGAAAGGTTTATTAGCTCAGATAAAATCAGATCTATAGATGTAATGTAGAAAGCGAAGATTTCCTCAACTCCTTATGTTAGATTAGTCTGTCAGTGCCCTGGGAAAGCTGAGACCTTTGTGCCCAATCAGCCCCTCAGCACCCTGTTACAGGAGCCCTTCACTGAACTGTCCTGCTGGATCAGAGGGTGGTTCAATGGACCTGTTCAGGGACACACACCAACAGTGTAAGAGAGACACCTCAGTGGGTCTTCCCACTTTGTTTGAGTATATTACCTGCTGCCAGTGTCCATGAAGGACTCACTCTAACTATGGAATAACACTCTATTAATAAGAGAAAATTGTGACAGGTTAAGGTTCAAGGCCTGCCAGTCTGTGAAAACACGTTCAGACCAATATACAGACAAGATTTAATCTCTAATAAAGCACACATAGAGTAAGGTTCTTAGCAACAGGTGTCCCGCTGGGGAGGAAGATGGATCACCTTGTTGGCTGATCCCAGAAGTTATGATGGAATCTTCCCTAGCTTTTCACCCTTCTTGACTTACTTTTATACTATTCCATTATGTTTAGTTGGAGCTTGAGTTACTGTACCTTTGCTACTGATTGGTGTAAAATTCTCTCCCTTTGCTCTTAAAGATACAGTCAATCAAATGCAGAGTGCATGCTCGGTGAGGGGCAGTCTTACCTTGGAGGTGGGTAACGTGGAATTAGCTCTGTTGGTTAGAGCATGGTGCTAATAATGCCAGGGTTTGATTCCTGTATGGGTTGTTCACTTAAGAGTTGGACTTGATGATCCTTGTGTCTCCCTTCCAACTGAGAGTGTTCTGTGATTCTGAACTTTGGGATGGAGGTCTGTGTTGGTATTACAATTAGATGTATATGAACCAAGTTCATCCAAGGAGGGTAATTTCGCCATAGCTGCTGGTTCGGCAGCAGGACATCTTCTCCTATCTCCCTTGGTGGACAGGTGCTATGTGGTTTATCAGATAGAAAGTACCCCTCCCTGCACGGATTTCAACAGTGCCTGGCCATGAAGGCTTGTCTCCACCCCCCATTTCATCCTCCTTAGAAGGTGCTTGAGGCTGCAGATTGTGTGTATGGGGAATCATTGTGGAATAGCTTTCAGTCATGCTCACCACATTCTGTCCAGAAGAAGCAAGTGCACTTCACCCTATAATTCCCATGTCATTATAACGTCTGTTAGGATGTCAGTGTAACTTCTCAGTTTCCTCTGATTTTCCCCCCAGCCATTTTTCCACATAATCCACCCATGACTAGTCACTCAAGCTTCACAATATCCAAATAGAATTTGAGAATATTTCACATTGCTATGCAGTGCGGATCATCTAATACATTTCTAGTGTGTGGTTATCTGGTATTAGTGGGGGTAGCCAGTAGGCTAATTGTTTCATAATCATCCAAACCTCAACATACAATATAATTATTAGAACAAAAAGCAAAAGAGTTACTATCAACAAAATGACAACAGAGTGAAGCACTCCGTTGAGAATTCTGGTAGCTTTTAATGACCATCCAAAAAAGGTGTCCCAACACTGGTGTTCTCCACCTTTCTTCACCTACTCCACCACATAATTTATTTCTTCCACATCATGATGGACAGTAAATGAAGTCTGTTGTCCATTTTTTTGGGTTGTTTTCAACAAGCAGCTCAGGTCTTCATGCTGTAACAATTTCTTTACCAGCATGAGGCTCATACCAATGGGAGTAGGCTGCAATCTTGAATCAGAGTATAATTAGATTCTAATATTTTAATAGGATACAATAGGAGCTGAATAATTAAAATTACATTCCATAATGTTGGCAAAGTTATAGCACAATATTAGAGTGATTACTTGTATATACAATAATGTTATCTACAAATACAAAATCACAAGAGGGTCTCATACAAGCTCATCCTTTACCGATATACACAGTTTCCAAGTTTTCATTAGGATGAATCTCAAAATGAGAAATATTTTGCTTGGTGTTAAGACAAATGTCTTGGGTTTTGATGGTGTTACGTTCACAAATGTATCCTTGTTGCTCTCCTGCAATGCACATGTTGGCATCAGTAGTCTCCCATTTATTTCCATCTTTTCAGGTCCATACTCTATGCTCCAGAGGATGAGTATAGTTCTATTGTGGTTTAATCCTAATGCAATGACTGGGTATATATCATATAGTGAAGCATTATGTATTGTTAACACAAAAGCTGTGGCTCTGCTGCTGATGGGACCATAGGTAAAATTGACTAAGTACCAGCAGAACTGGAATTTCTTTTGATATTCAATTGTATTATCCCAAATTACCTCTCAAATTTCAATGGGTAATGGTTTCTTCACCTTCCCTTGTGATTGTAGCTGTCATCAATTGCATCCATAGTTGAGCTTGGATAGAAATAAGAGCTAAAGAAACATTGGCTTGGACTATGCTAAGTGCATCTGTGATCAATTGATGGTCTTTTTCATTAACCCCCTCCCACTGAGGTAATATATCCATTTGAAACCATTGATTAGTTCCCAAAGCCGAAAGGGAAGATCATAGAGGGTGTTTCAGTTTATTTAAGTCACTCTTTATTGTGACTGGTTTTGTTCCTTAATAAGTCAGAGTCTATACCATTTAGAACTCCCTACCCTTTTCCCAGGATTCCAGTCACATACCTCCTGGTTTGCCTGGAGGAAGTGAGGGTTTATTTATGCAAACATGCTGTCCATCCTGCATAAGAGGTTTTCAGGAGCAGTGAGCAAGCTGGTTGGATTGTAGAAACATTATTCTGCATCAACAGATCGTTGGGTTAAATAACATTTACTGTTGATCTGTATTCTTGACTAAGTAGGAACCAATGTTACAGGTGTGAGGAGGCAGTTTGATAGAAGGCTGAGGCTGAGTTTTTAAAAATGACACTTCAGCAATTTTGAATTGAAGGCCCTAGTTCAATCAAGAGTTCGGGTCTGTTCAAAGATAAATCACAAATGTTGGATGGGATATTTTAAAGGTATGCCAACAGTCATGTTTAGAAGAACAAGTATGTATGGTTCTTTCCCTTCAGCATAAGTCACTATACTTCGACATAGCTTACAACAGTGTGTGAGACTGTTGTCATGCGTTTAGTTATTTTGAATTCAGCATCCTATTCAGGTGATGTCTCCTTTAATTCCCTTCCGAGGTGAAAGGTGTTGATTTTCATTCTCCTCTGTGTTGACCCACTCCTTCCTATAAAAGGTAGTGTTATGCAGTGCTGCCGTAGACAAATTTAGGCCAGGCATAGGTACATCCAGAAGGACATAGTCTTGTATCCATGGCAGTACTGAAGATATACATCCCTGTTTGCATGATACCCCTCCAATACTTACTGCTTGTGGAGGCCAGGACACTTGAGAGAACAGTACAAAGGTAAGAGCTGAAGCAAAGAAATCTCTTGAGCCCTTTTCTAGCTGCAGTTGAACTGTTTTGTCATAAGTACTGCATTTAGCTGGGATGGAGTTAATTTTCTTCATGGTAGTTTGTATAGTACTATGTTTTGGACTTGTAACCAGTCTTGATAATGCACTGATGTTTTAACGGGTGCTGAACAGTGCTTGGTAGTGTCAAGGCATTCACCGTTAGTCACTCTGCCCCTTCAGGGGGTGGACAATAGGCTGTGAGGAAACACAGCTGAAACATCTGACTCAGATTAACCAGAGACGTATGGATATCTCCATACCGTAAAATGTCATGTGCAGCAGTTTAAGCCTGTGGTGAGGGATTACTTTTGCATCACTTCACTGGCTGGGTTTTTGTTTTGGTTTTTTTTTGTTTTCCTGGGGGAGTAGGGTTTGTTTTCATTTGTTCCCTTTTATTTATTAAAATATGTTTATCTCAATCCACAACTTTTCACACCTTTGCCACTTGAACACTCTCCCTCATCCCACTGCAGAAGGTAGAGTGAGAAAACAGCTGGTTTTGGGCCCCTGAAGCTGGATCCATGTGAATCCAGCTCAGATATGAGTGGTCTACCAGGTATTTGAATGACATGTATTATTCAGAGCCTGGGCAGTTGAGTCCGTATCCTGGAACTGTCAAGATTGGCTCTGCTGTCTGTTCTTTGTACCACGGTTAATTATATTGCATTCTGTAAATATCCACGGTCCGGTCAAAAGTTTTCTATTGTTCTTCCTCTTTCATTTCTGAATGCAAATATAAATGACTCTCAGTAACTTTGCTCTCTGGTGACGTTGGCAGACAGGGATTGCCAGTAACTATGTAGCTGTAATTATTCGCTAATACTAATGAATTTTTTGTACTGTATATGTGATTGTATTTTTCAGTGGATCCATTTCTAAGAAGCATAAATGGTTTGTAGTGTTAGGCCATCACATTTAACATTAGGTCTGTAAACATGGCAACTTAAACATTTCAAAAGACACTTTTTATGCTTCAGACTGAGTGTCCAGATATATGCTACAGTTACCATATTTTGAAAAGGTAATGATCTGTAGTTTCTTGAAAGGAAGACTCTTCAAAATAATTAGTATTAGTTGAATGAAAATTAAGCCAATAAAAATATAGTTCTTGAAAACTTCAGGACAAATTAAAAAAATGTTTTATGTTTTCAACTTGTCAAATACCAAGACAACTACAAGATGATTATCAAAACTCTAACCAGTTGGTATATTTTCCTTGATTTTAGGAGTCATCCTGATGTACATAAATTCAGTGTGGAGACAGTCCAGTGGTATCCTCATGACACTGGCATGTTTACATCCAGCTCATTTGATAAAACCTTGAAAATATGGGATACAAATACTTTACAAGTAAGAAAGAGAGTTTCTACAGCTTGTAGCCTTCTTTGTGTACTTGTTATTCATTGCCTATCTGAAGTTCTGCCAGAGCTGAACAGGGCTATGCATCCAGAATATCAAAACCAGCCACCTGTTAGAACTGTGGGAGCAGCAGCAGGGTGGTGTGGTCCTGGCATTTGTGTACACCTTGGTGTGTACCTGCCCATTTCTGAAGACCTAAATGTCTAAACCGTAGGAGAGCTTGGAACCCTTAGGACAGTTCCTTTCTGCTTTTGCTGTGAACAGGAATACAGCTAGTTGAATTTTTGCTGGGTAAACTTGTCCAGCAAGATCTAGTCTGCAATTCATTCTTTGAGATTGTTGAGTCTAATGGCAGTGTACAGCAGGGCGACTTATTTTTAACAACCAGCGTCTAATGACTAGCGCTTTTTGAAGGACTGGTGGTCTTGGCATGCAGGATCCAGATCCAGAATTGTGCTGTTGTAAGCACTATAGACACAATTTCTAAAAATCAGTAGAGAATGAGAGAAACCCTTAAAAATATGCTAACCAATGTAACTGGCATTAATAAGGTAAACAGATTATTTAGGAATTCATGTTGCTTTGACTCACTAATCTTCACATCTTGTGTTGAACTGTGAATTCATTAGTGCAGTTTGTCCTGTTGCCTGTGAATGTATTAATGAATTTACATTGATACTATTTGCTGTTTCAGGCATAGTGAAATAATTTTTTTTGAAAGGAGGTTTGTAATCCTAGGGACATAATAAAGAACAAAATTTTACCTCTTTTTTTTTTGTTTTTCTTTTTCTTTTTTTTTATTTGTGAGATATGAAGCTATGCTTGCAGTTGCTAAGTCTTCTCATAAACAATTAAGTATTAAGTTTCCAGATAGTTCTGCAAGCATCCCTTGAAAGACACAGTGTACATGTAAAGGTTATTGAATGACCTGTTCTGCCACCAAATGGTGTTTTTGAAAGTGCAGACAACTCAGTTTTAAGAGATTTTTCATATACAGTGTTTTAGAATGAGACAACAAAAGCAGTTTACCTGCAAGCAATTGTACTTATTAAAGTAAATATTAAAGTTTATTGAAGTAAATATGTTCCATTAATTTTAAATACTCATAAGGCAGATAATTGTTTGGTTTTTTTTTTTTTTTTTTGAATTGAAGATAGTATGTGGTATTTGTGAATGACAAGGGGCTCTAAACTTAGTTTTAAGTGCCTTCTTCCTGTTGACTCTATTTCCATACTACAACCTTTTTGTTTACTTATTAGCTTTATTAATTTTTGATAACTGTAATAATTTCCATTCATACTTCTCATTAGCCATTTTTCTTGGTCTGTCTTTTGGGTTGTCTTTGAGCTCTGGTGTTGTCCTACTGTTGGAAACAGACTTACTTTGGGATGTTTGTGTGATCTGGCTTCTAACCAGGAGAGTTATAATTACTATGTAAATAGTAATATTTGTATTAGTCTTACTTGTAGCTGTTACTTGAACAATAATGGTGAGCATTTACATTCTGCTAATACACTTGCATTGTGATTAATGTAATGTTTTTGTTATCAGCCTGCGGATATATTTCACTTTGAGGGAACGGTCTATAGCCATCACATGTCTCCAGTTGCTACAAAGCATTGTTTAATAGCAGGTATGTATCTGTTTTTAAGAAACAAATATATAGATATAGATAGATAGATAACGTTTATAGTAATAAGTAATACTCATTTGGGTTTTTTCCCCTGCTGTGTCTTACTTTTACATAAATCAAGTCTTCGTAAGATATAAGTTTACTGGTAAAAGAAAACACTATCCATTAGTTGGATGATGTCAATGAGAGTATCATATTTGTTTTTCTGAAATGATGCATCAATCAATTCTCCTTACTGATAAAATTCTTAGCTATAATTAGATTCTTTCATTGCATAAGTTAGCATTTAAAGGGTTTTAGATCCAAATATAGTAGATTGTGTAAATAGATCTGTGTATTGCTTACATGCACACAGTTTAACTATGTTTAGCAAAAAAATATTTGAGGAGGTATTTTTAAGTTTCCTAAGTATGGTCCTGTCTACCTCCAGTTTCTAAATTTTGTTTGTTACATGGTAAATTTGTTTGGTCTAAAAATGTAAATCTATTAATAGAAGCACTGCTCTGACTGAATGAGCAGCTAGGCAGCTAGCATTTTTCTTCTATTTTTTTGTCATTGCTAAGATTTTTTGTTGTTTTTCTGTCAAATGCAGAAGAGTTTTTTAGCTGTCTTTGTTTCTCTTGTTACAGTTGGTACCAAAAGCCCCAAAGTACAGCTCTGTGACTTGAAGTCCGGATCCAGTTCTCACATTCTGCAGGGTACTTTTTAGTCTGAAACATAAATGTTAAACAATAACTACTTTGAGTAAAAACAAATCCTGTAAAGAAACACTGTATACAATGTATTCTTTGTCAGTAACATGACTAATTTATTTATAGCCTGTTGTGAAAGTTACACAGTGGCAAAAGTTTCTTCTGGGTGTTTTTCTAGTGCTAATGAATTGCAGAATACAAACATTAATCAATGAGCAGTTACTACAGATTTTTGGGCATTTTGATGATCTAATCAATACTGATTACTATTTATTACGTGGTTAAGTGTAGTCGTTGGTTTGGGGGGTTATGGAGTGCCATTTAAAAAAAAAAAAAGACTGAGTAAAACAACAGAAACTCCATACCACCCCCCAGAAAAGAAACCCCCTACCAAAACAAAAAGAAAACTTCACTGCTTATAACAAAATATCCCATGGAGGTGTTGAATGGATTTGTTTAGAAGTTTCTGATTTCTGTAGAACAAGCTTGCTATAAAAGGATGGTATCAAATCCTTTGCATTTTCCTAATTTATTTAAATATAAGGTTTTATTGTTCTATAATCCATTACTTTTGGGACTTAATGAGAATTTGCCTTTGGTGTCTCTTTTCTAATCTGTACTTTTTGGCGTGTCGGTATATATACACATGCTCAAGAGAAGGCAATTATGAGGCAAATCTTCATGCTTCAAGCCAGCTGGGTAAGAGACAGATCTGATCTAGAAATTGTAGAGAAATTTTAGGTCAGACACAGCAATGTGCAAATGCAGCTTTATTTCTTCACTGGTTAGTTAGGTCTAAGAGGAGCCTAGGTGATTTTTTTTTTTTTTTTTGTGATGCAGAGCTTATGCCATTAAACTCCTATGAACTGAATAGGCTACAACAGGCATCTCATATTCTGTTTCTAGAACCAAAAGCTCCAGAGAGGGCAATGACAAAAACAGTTCTTTAAAGATCCTGTTTGGTTTCATCGGGGCTTCTTAATTTTAGCACAAGTGTTAATGCTTTCCAGGCACAAGCTCTGTTGTGTCTTTGTACACAGCCTGTAGTAGCCTGTTACTTCAAGTGGAATATTGGAGGAATAAGAGGAAGGAGAATATGTTATTGATTTAGCATAATCTAGTAATTTGCGGAACTGAAGCAATCAGTAGTGTCTTGACCATATATATGAATATTTTCACATAGGCTAACTCTAGCAGCTGAAGTGGAGGTAAATGCATGGCTGTAGTTTAATTAATTCATCCCAATAAATCTGTCTGCCCTGAGCCTTCCAAGTATCCTGTAGTACCCGTATCTTGGAGATTTTTCCTATTATCCTGGTCATCACAGTCATTTGATTAATTCGGGTAACAGGAAAGCACCTATTAGAAGATGCACCAGGAACAAGGTGCATGACCAGGTTCACACCACCTCTAAACTGCATTAGCAGAAACGTATTTGTATGATTTCATTTATTTTCAACAATGTGTTTCTCTTATTACATGAAGCATGATTGCAGTCTTTCCATTTAGGACATCTTACCCTTCCCGTTGTCTGTATTTAACATTACTTTCCAAGTTTTAAAGTGTGTGTGTATATTAAAAAAAAATAAAAAAATATATATATATATGTTGCAAAGGACCTTTCAGGTCACTGAATCCAACTGTTAACCTAGCACTGCCAAATCCACCGCTGAATTATGTCCCTAAGTGCCACATCTACACATCTTTTGCATATCCCCATGGTTAATGCTTCAACCACTGCCCCAGACAGCCTGCTCCTGCCAGAATTTTATTTGGAAAATATAGGATCCTAACAGCCAAACAAAACATCCATTGGTGCAACTTGCGGCCACTTCCTTCCTGTTGTATGTTACTTGGGAGACTGACCCCCCCACCCCCCACCCCGGCTACATCTTCTTTTCGGGTGGTTTTAGAGAGCAGTGAGTTTCCCCCAAGCGTCCTTTTCTCCAGGCTAAACACCCCCAGATCTCTCAGCTGCTCTTCACAGGTCTTGTGCTCCAGACCCTTCATCAGCTTCATTGATATCTTAATAGTTAAGGGAAAAAAACCCACAAATTCAGGGCAATATTCTTTGAGAATAAAATGAGTGAAGTTTTAATTGTAAGTGTGTAAGGTAAATACAGTTTATATTGAACATTATTAAAGGATTTGAATAAAAATAAATGGAAAGTTCCTTCTGTGTATGAGAACACCAGCACTGCACAAAAATGCTGTGACTGTGCTGTAATGTGTTTTGCATAGGTAAAACCATCTTTATTATCAAAAATTGATTACGTGTAATACTGCGTGTATCACTTTCTGCTCACTGAAATCCCACTCAGGCAAGAAGAAGAAAGAGAAATAACTCCAATCCCAAAATAATACAGTTTCACAAAATTCAAATTGATGTTACAATTCAAATTATTATTCTGGCTTGGTGAATCCTATACAACTAAATACTTGCTTTTACTTTCAGTTATTTACATAAAATGGTGTGTATAATAAGCTTTTTCATGTAATTTGTAGGTCACAGGCAAGAAGTGCTGGCAGTGTCTTGGTCCCCACGTCACGAATATATTTTGGCAACAGGAAGGTAGGGATGCTGGTGAACTGTTAAATGCACTGAAGTATTTGACGGTAAAAATTTTGTATATTTTTTATGCAGACCTTTTACAATTCAAATGCACTTCTAGAGTTAATCTTCTTCATTCACAATTACCTATTCACAGTTTTATAGCTTTTCCCTAGAAAAATGAAACCTGAAGAGCTGTACAAGTCATGCTCTTTTTATAGCAAGTTTGTACTGAGTTTTGAAACACTAACTGTAACTATAGGTATACGAAAATGGTGGAATATTAAGGAGATACTTCTTACTGTTTATTAGTGTGTGCATTGCTAATCTGTTTTATAATAAAGTAAAACATGTCTAGCTCAAATTACCATTCTGGTAATCACACTTACTTACGTCAAAGAGAATAACTTGGGTAGCTTAGCTGATGTGTAGTAACTTTCCAAGCTGCAGTAATTCAGTGAATATGGACTGTACATTGATATTCCTGGGCCTTTTTTGTTTTCTGTCCAGACATTTTTAATGTAAAAAATCCTCTTGGCTTTTTTATAACTTTTGTATATGTTAGCTTTTGATTGTAGTGGGACATGTCTCACTTTTTTAGATGCCATGGCTTTTTTCTTTTGAATTGCAGAGAGGAATGGCTGTTTTATAAGTTTGGAGTGAAATCTGATATCAGATTTGCAAACTTTTGGTTTCTGAAGTCAGGCTTCTGAAAGGCTCATCAAAGTTGGAAAATGTTTTAATAGTGTGTTTGTTGTTAGGGGTTGGTTTGTTTATGGGTTTGTTGTTGTTGTTTGTTTTGTTTAGCAGATGTGGCAGATGAAAAATTGTTTGCTTGTAGAAAACTTCTGTACCAGTCATACAATAGATCTGTGATAGCAAAAGCCCATTCCAGACAATGCTGGAGTCTGTAGCTAAATCAATGGAAGAATTAGCAAGTTTATTCCCAGTCTGTGTATGTTGTAATCACAGAGAGAAGTGTATTGTATTACAGATGAAGATTCACTCTTAGGTCTTGATAGTGTACCAGCTATAGTTATTAATACAGGTAAATGAAAGTCTGAAGTCTGTCTGAAAGTGTTTTTAATGGCATTCTGTTCACTTGAGTGTGCCCACATGGTGGGTGGTTCAGAACAGTTGCTGGACCAAGGTGAGTGCCAGATGGGTTGGCCGAAGACAGTTCCTGAACCATAGTGCGCTCAATTTCCCTAATTTATGCAAGTCTGTTTTTCTTAGTGCTGATGGTAGAGTAAAATTATGGGATGTGAGGAGAGCTTCTGGATGTCTGAGTACACTTGATCAGCACAATGGCGAAAAATCCAAAGCATCTTCTGAGGCAGGTAATACAGAATATAACTGGTGGTAATTCATATGTAACGAGAATCATTCCTATATTGCATGAATGTTTTGAATACTAAGACCAGCAAGGGGAGTAGTGATAATCCAGTTGTTACTGAGTACATAACAGAGGCCATTCAGCTTTGTTCAGTTACTTCTGTTATAGAGTCAGTGTTTGTTGTTTGGGATCTTACAAGGGACTGCCTTAACAACAGCAGTGTATCTGTTCTAAATGGCTTTCCTCTAAAAAGGAAAAATTTGTTATCTTTTTTGTGAGTAGAAGAATTCATTTATGCTGTGTATTAGCCTCTGTATAACCACGAATTTGATTGAAAGTCAAGAAATTACTGAGAAGAAAATGGTCTAAAGAAAGCTAATACTTAGTCAAAAAAGGAGAAATATTGTTTAATGAAAAACAAAATTCGATGTAAGTCCAAAGACAATTAGTGGCATTTTATACCTTTCTTTGCATATCATGTTGACTTGTTCAGTCACAACATCTTTCTTTTCAACTTTATTTTTGTCTGACAGGTTCAATATGATTTTTTGGTAATCTAATATCAGTAATATAGACTAGGGTGTTTTATTTATTGAAATATATATGAACTAAACCAATAGCAGGTAATAATTCTTTTCTAATAAAATCTTTAAAAAGCAGGTCACACTTTTACCTAAAAGATACGTCTAAATTGGGTACTGCAGTATAATGCAGAGAGGCCTTATCCTGACTGCTTCAGAGCTGACCAAAAGCTACAGCCTGTTGTTGAGGACATTGTCCAAATGCCTCTTGAACACTGACGGGCTGGGGACATCAATAACTGGATGATAGATTGAACAGAACTGGCCCTTGAATTGCACCCTGAGGAGCACTGCTGGTGCCTGTTAGCTGGCCAGATGCTTTTATAAACAAAAAGTTAAATTATTGATTAACTGAATGTTACCATTTAAACAGCACTTCCAGTGCTCCACATTGAAGTAAAAATGTACACAAAGTAGTAATTCTTCTCTAGAAACCTGAGCCAGCTCTTTTTCCCAGCAGCAAGCACTGCTCACAATGGGAGAGTTAATGGTTTATGCTATACAAATGATGGACTTCACCTGTTAACCATTGGTACAGATGATCGGATGCGACTCTGGAACAGCTCCACTGGAGAAAACACCTTAGTAAGTTTTCAAGGAACTTCAGTTACATTTTTACTTTCATTTAATTTTAAGAGATTTATAATTTCTGCTGTTGTCAGTAGAACTTTGAATTCATTTTCATAAAGGATGTAACTGCTCAATTTCATCATTAGAAGATTTGGTGAAAATTTTTTTCTTCCAGATGTCTTTTCTTCTACTTATTATAAAGAAAAAGAGTATGAAGAAGCCTGGATCTACTTAAACATTGAATATGGTAATGCTAAGTTCATGAATTTGAGAGTATAGCTATAAACACTTAATACAGTAATAAAAACTTTAATAAGCAGCGACTCTTGGTAGAAAGTTTTGGGGTTTTTTAAACTATTAGTTGCCAGTGTACTGTCTGTAGAGCAGTTGGCCATACCTGAGAGTTTCACTGACTGCCTGGCTTTGTTGCAACTCTCTTTCTGTCTTTGTGAAATCTCTTCTGTGGAGTACATGGCAGTGTTAAAAATATCTTTTTATCCATCCCTCCAGATTTGTGTCTTAACCACACAGCAGCAGGAATGAGGGGTGGGAAATGTGTTAAACCTCTACTGCTACTCCATTCCTTTCAATGACTTGTGGATTTTTTTGTGCTGAAGGTTCTCATTTTAGTTTTCTGCTCAGTAAAGAAAATTGTTTTCTTTGTTTATTTTGAAAGAAGAACATACTAGGTAAGTCAGTGTCCACGGAATTTTAGTCAGCTGTAATTATTGTCTGTCATTGCTATCAGGAAAGGAAGACATTTTACTCTACCTCAGAAATCTTTTTAATTCTGCTGCTTAGTTTCAGAATAGAGCAAAAAGAATTCCTTATAGATATTTAAATAAAAAGACTTTTTTCCATGCTATCCATATTTGCCAGCTTGTTCTCAGCACCTCATACACAAACACCTGTCTTCCAATCACTATCAAAGTAGATAATACAGTTTGTTCACTCTCCTATTACCAACTGGATCACTGGTTTTTTGGTTTTTCTGTGCCCATTAGTTCATTGACTTGTTTCATAGGCTATTTTACAGTTTTCTAATCCAGTATGGAATAGCTTGACCCTGCTTTGCTTTTTCAAGTCCAGAGTTACATTGTCCATAGTACTGTATTTTCACACACTGCCCAGAGGTATGGCTTAAAATAATTTTAAGGTATCAGCAAACAAATAAATGCATATAAAAGTAATACAAGTTCACACCATAGTCCTTTTATTTCCCTGACTAGCCTATCCTTCTGACCTAAGTAATTTTTTTCTGTGTCTTTCAAAAGGTGTAGAAATAAGCCATACATAAGATGTTGTTTTAACAATGTTGCTCTTGTATACAATGCTTGCAAAACTCTCTGTGTTAATCTTCAATCTCCCTACCTAAAACTGAAGGCCTAGAGTTAAGAAAAAAAAATCCCAACTGTGAAATCTTTTGACTATAAGCTAAGAAATTTGTGACGTTCATTAGGTAAATATTCTAACACAGCATCTTGGTCAGGTTCTTAATCCATACTACATCAATTGCCTGAGTCCAAGTTTGAGGCAAATATAGCATCAGCCACCATGAGCCAGGCAAGAAATTTGGGGCCTAATGGGTTGTTTCAGTTAGTAAGAGAACTGAATGTTGAAGTAGTAGATGTGTTGTATACATCCTTCATCACAAAAAGGAATAGGACATCCTGATTCTAAAAAACACAGATTTTCTGTTCATGTGCTCAAAGACAAAGCCAGTTTTTAAGATTTTTCTTCAGTTCTTGTTTTGGCAGCACCCTTTCCTTTCTGTTGTTCCTTTACTAAGCAGGAATATTAACACAGAATCTATCCATTTAATAAACTTTTCTCAACTTTCTCTCCTCTCTTTCTTTGTGCATGCCTTTGTTATGAACAGTGTTGTTGCTTGGGAGTTGTTGGTGTTACAGCTCATATTGCTGTGTAAAGGAACTTAATTGCTCTTTATCAGCAAAGTAAAATGCCTTTAAAATGCTAGCATTAGCAAAACTTAACAGAGTCACTGTTTACAAACACTGTCTTCACAAAATGAGCAGTATTATCCACAAACTATGTATCACCAGATCTCATGCAAATATCTTCTCAATATGTAAAAAATATCAACCTCAAATACCTCATTGAAGTGCCTGTATACCAATGCATGTAGCATGGTACACGAATGGGAAAATTCGGAGACCTGTGTGCAGTCACAAGGCTTTGATCTTGCTATGGTTACAGAGTCATGGTGGGAGAGCTCACATGATTGGAACCGTGTCATGAATGGCCCGGAAGGCGAGGTGCTAGAATTGCCCTTCATGTAGGAGAACACCCGAAATGTATGAAGGTCTTTCTTGAAGAGGTGATGAGTGAGTTGGAAGTTTATGGGTTAGACTTGTAGGGCAGACTAACAAGGATGACACTGCTGTGAGTGTTTGCTACAGGCTGCCTGATCAGAAGAAAATGGATGAGTTCTTATACAGACACCTTGAAGCAGCATCAAAGTCACACGTATTGGTTCACCTGTGGGGACTGGAGCATCTCACTTATGGGGAAAGGCTGAGAGAGACATGGGCCTGCTCCTGTTGGATCTCATTAATGTCTATGAGTGTCAGAAGGGAGAGTATCAACAAGATAGAGCCAGGCTCTTCTCATTGGTACTATCCAGTAGGATGAGAGGCAGTGAGTAGAAACTGATGCACACGGAGTTCCACCTGAACATGAGGAAGAACTTCTTTGCTGTGTGAATGACTGTGCAGTGGAACAGATTGAGCAGAGAGTCTATGGAATATTTCTTTCTCAGAAATATTCAAAATCCGTCTAGACTCATTCTTGAGTAGTGTGGTCTGAGGCACCCTGCGTGAGCAGGGAGGTTGGACTAGACTGACCTCCAGGGATCCCTTTCAGCCTTACCCATTCTGTCAGTCTGTAAGCCTACTTTTATGATAATTAAACTCTCTTTGTATGCATTTATATGATGGTTGAGAGAGATTTTCTCCTTTATATTATATTTTTCATACATAGCTGCACTTTGCTATGAAATAGCATTCTTTAAAAAGGAGCAACAAGTCACCTTCTTTCTTGCCTGGTTCGTGGTGGCTGATGCGATATTTGCCTCAAGCAATTGATGTAGTATGGATTAAGAACCTGACCAAGATGCTGTGTTAGAATATTTACCTAATGAACGTCACAAATTTCTTAGCTTATAGTCAAAAGATTTCACAGTTGGGATTTTTTTTTCTTAACTCTAGGCCTTCAGTTTTAGGTAGGGAGATTGAAGATTAACACAGAGAGTTTTGTAAGCATTGTACACAATAGTGAGTTCTGGTTGTCAGCAAAAGTTAAGAGCTTAGGTTATAGGACAATACTGTTTAAAACATTTTTGGTTTCTATATATAGTATTAATGACTTTAAATTTATAATACTGCTATTAGAAAAAACAGTTCTTTTAAATCACAAGATAATGTGTGAATTTGAGGTGTTCATAGTGGATTTCTCCCTCTTCATGAAAAAAAATAGTCAAAATTGTAATGCTTTGTTTTAATTAAATTTGTTTAGAGGAAGGCTATACTGTTTCCATGAATATATTTCTCTATCTCCTCATAAATCCACTCTTGATGTCTGATAGGACCTAATTAGACTGATATAACCAACTGGAATATTTCTAAACATGTTTGGAAACTTCACTTTCAATCTTCTCTGAGATTGTTATCTGCATAGGACTTGTCAAGAGCTTGAAACTCTATGACACTGTAGCTTGAGACATTAGTAGAGATGTTAATAAGATGCTCTTATACTACTTTTATTTGCAAGTTTTCCCTTACACCTCACAAGTAAGGTCTTAGAAATTTTTCATAACAAAGCTACCCTGGGAGAAAAAGGACAAATATTGTTTTATTTAACTTGTAAATAATTTCCTTTTCTCATACCTTTTATTATTAATATTGTTGCTGTTACTGTTTGGTTTTTTTATTGCTACTTCCAGTAAATTGTTTTTATCTCAACCCATGATCTCTGCCATTTGTGCTTTCAATCTGATGCAGGGAAGCGAGTGGAATTTCCAAACTGGAAAATACTATTCCTAAACCACAACAGGTGGTAATTCCTCAACCATGTGTAATTTCAGTGAGCGTTTAGGTGCTTGATGCAGATCTGGCATGCAACAGCCTGTGCAAATCCTATTTCTTAGTGTGGAATTGCTAATTTTTAGGCATTTCTTTCTTTCCCTTTCTTAAAATGGATATTAAGAAGAATGAACTTTAATGGACATAAAAATAATTCTCTTGATAGACATCTGTAGTTTGAAATATCAAGAGATATATTAACATAACCCAAACTTAATTTTATTGAGTATTAAACATGAAGTAAAATTGACCTTTTCGTATAATTTCCTGTGGGTTTACTTAATAGCTGACTATGTAATCTATGTGATCATTCATTTTGCAGGTGAACTATGGGAAAGTCTGTAATGAAAGTAGGAAAGGACTCAAATTTGCCATCTCTTTTGGCTGTAATCCAGAGTTTGCCTTTGTTCCATATGGAAGTACCATTGCTGTTTATACAGTTTTCACAGGAGAACTGATAACTATGCTTAGAGGGCATTATAGTACTGTCAACTGCTGTGTATTTCAACCTCATTTTCAGGTAAGTAAAATACAAGCAGTATTCCAGACAAACAGGAATATTTATGCATATTGGCATACTATTTGCACTTTGAAAGCGTTCACTTTTCAGGGGTATGCTTTAATCAGAGATCGTAAGAGGGAGTTCCGTGGCTTGCATGTCATGCCAAAAGAGTTTAGTCAAGTTTTTGGGATGACCTTCTCTGGATTAGGTTCCTTTCATTGCTTTTTTTGTCTCACATATATAGCTTCTCAATATAACTTTAGTAATTTTTTGGCTTGTGTGGTCATTAATAAATCATATGCATGAAGCCTTTTGCCTGTTTTCTGTAAGGCTGAAGAGGAGGCATTTGTCTTTCTCAGAAATACCTGAGACTAACCACAGTAAGAAAGAATGTGAAGTGCATTAGTACTGCTGTGAGTACTGAGAAGGCTCTCAAGTACTTTGCTTAAGGTGATCTTGCTCAAATGCCTGTAGTTAAGCTTTGGATGAAGTGTTGACAACTTTGAGAAATTCTTAAATTAATCTGAGAACATTTCCACTGAGAAATACCACAGCATGTGGTGCTGACAGCTTTTTTCTTCTTCTTCTCTGCCTTTTTTTCTTTTCCTCTTCCCCTCTGATATATTTTTCTCTTGTAATAAAAGAGTTAAGGATAACAAAGATTAATTTGTTGTGAGATACTTTAGAACAGATTGTTCATATGGCATGTATTGTACCAAGAGCAGAATGGATGACAGTATGGATTTTCAGGCCATTACATAGTTGCCCTCATGTGTTAAGGATTGTACCCTCATCATGTTCAGCTCCTCCTTCCTTCCTGTGCTTCTGAGTATCAGGCAGAAATATCTGAGGCAGAAGGGGCACATAATACCTTTTCATGCATCATAGAAGTGACTCTGGTAGGTTCTGCTTTGAGTCCAGTAACTTTGACTGAATGTTGCTGCATCACTGAGACAGACTTCACTGAAAATTATGGGCATGTTACGGACACGCAATAGACCCCAAGCTAGGCCTTGCTAGACCTGGAAGGCAGTTCTGATATGAGTAGTCAGTGAGAAACTACGTCAACTGAAAGGTGGAATATTCACATTGTAGCTAAAGCACATCTTTTCCAGACTGGTCTTGAAAAGCTCTTTGTGTTTTCAAGAATAGTTTCCCAACAAAACTTCTAGTGTGTTTATATAAAGTTACCTTTGGTGTTCTTTTTGATAAACTGAAGAGGTGAGGCTAATTAGGTCTCTCTGTAAAACATGTTTTAGTTGTTTTACATGCAGTGTCTCTACGTTGGCAGTTAAGATCCCTGGTAAAGGATCACTTGTATATGCATATGCACGCCAGAACTACATCAGTCACTGTATCTGGAGGTTTGTGATGTCGACAACTTCATTTATCTGATGTGATTCCCAATTCTCTTTCAGAAGCACCGTTTTTCAGAGTTCAGTTCTATACTGTAGAACTGTAATTGGATTTTCTTTTTCCGTAAATGCTTTGCTTTCAGTTGTATTAAATAGTTAGTCTGATGAAACAACATTGCCGTAATCAGGGTGTCAACACCAAAGGTAGTGGTACTGTTATTTTGACTGTGTTCACACGTGTACTTCCAGGTATCTTATCCTATCTTGAGACAATTAACTGCATTCATCAGTCTTTATGTAATTCCAATAGAAATTACAGTTTTGCCAGTAAAATTCCTTTCCTGAGAATGTAATGTTGTTTGTAAAATTTATAGTCACCTGTTCTATTTTACTCTTTCAAGCATTATTAAATCAACATGCTGCAAAGTTATTCACAGCTGTACATTTGTATGTTGTTACTAGTTGTAAGTAAAATCAATTTTGCTGAACAAAACCTGCTCTACTGCAAACTGTTGAGTGGTATTTATATACCTTTGTTTTAACTCTACAGTAACTGAATCATTTAATAATCTTTTCCATTGTCATGTTTAAGATTAAAGAAATGTCAGTTTATTCATGTCTATATCATTCTGCTTTTTTTTTTTTTTTTTTTTTTTTTTCCCTCCTCTCTCTGAATGGCATACTAGCTCACTTTCAGCTTTGGAATTTTTTAAATACTTATCAAAACATAATTAACTTAAGCAAGCTGGAAGTTTTCGTTGATGGTCCTTCTAAGTCCCTCCGGTGTAAGCTATGTCTCCACTGGTGAAATGTGTAGCCGATGGCATTGTAACATTTTTGTTACTTGTTAGTACTTAATTGGACTTTTGTACACTGTGTTCATAGGAAACAAGGTCTACATCTTTTCTGCAGTTCTGACCATTTCCATCTAGTATTCTCTGTCATTGTTAAGAGTGTTCTTCATATTAAACTTTTTGTGCTGTCTTTAATCCTGGTGACTGATTTGTGTCCTACCCATCCTCAAATCTGGTCCTTAGGTTTTTCTTACTATTTTTTACTGTGTTCAGAATTTATTACTGATATTGGTTGCTGACAGTCTCTCATGTTCTTTCTGATCATTAACTGTTGCTATCTTTGTTTCACCTCATAACTGGAATTGGCTCTTAAAAGAAACTTAAACTTTGCACCAGTTATGTATTTGAGGTGAGAAGTGTCTTCTGTTTGCTTAGAACCATAGAATCAAATGTTACCACTGATAACCAAGCAGCTAGCTATTTGCAATTCAATTATACTGGTCTTTATCTGTTCTTACCCAAATTAATTAGCATGTTTGTGTGTAATACCTTTTATGTTTGAGGTATGGTATGGGGCTTTCTCCACAGAGTGGTGTGAGCTTTAGGTAATGCATGTATGTATGCCTTTTCTGATCCTAGGAACAGAGCCATAAAATACACTATATTATTGTTTGCCTAAACTGTTCTTATGTAAATATCTCTGTAAAGTTAATAAGATGTTAGTCTGCTTGAGTAATAAGAAGTGCAGAATTTGGCCCTTTAATAAGAGGCATTAATTTAATAGGAGGTCAGTAATTTCAAGGGTGATGTGGGAGAGAAAATCTTCATTGTGCAATATCTGAGATGATGTTTACAGTTGGATCTAATACACTGGATACCAGGGTGCCATATTGTCTGCTTAGAATGAATTAAGTAAACAAACAAGACCTGTGTTGCCCTTTCAGAAAAAGAAATCGAGTAAAGCATCATGCATGAATAACATGTCATAAAATAGTAGGTATGCAACAGGAAGCAATTTGGCTTTAAATTATAGCTGCTCATACTGTTCAAGAAATGCTAGACACCTGCAAAGGTATTTGGCAAATCCACTAGTAGTAACTTATATAAAGTTAACTGAAAGTTTAATCAGGTTTTATTTTTAATCTTTCCGTATATTGTACAATAAACATGCATAGAACATGTTTGTAATGCAATGTATGTGTTTGTCTTGTATTGTACCATAATTCTACATAGAGGTCACTAGCTCTTCTTTTGACTGACTTAAGGTGTGAGTCACCAGTTTAGGTTGTAATAATTAATTTTAAATATTGCTTCATACCAGGATCAGAAAGTGAGACAAGTGGTAAGAAGGATTAAATGGAAGTATGCTGATGTCACTTGGACATTGCTCATAAGGAGATACTTTGGCATGGAAAGATCTTTCAAAGTTCTTAGTGCTATTCTGTATTACATCAAAGACAGAAGGCCCAAGTAGAGTACGGCTGACAGAATGAAGTAGAATTTGACCTATGCTTTGGTACATAGGTCATATGTTCTTTTAAGCAAGATAAGTAGGATGGTTATCTCTCTTGAAACCGTAGACTCTAATCTTGAATGTGTTTCATGCATGAACAACTTCATGCATAGGACCAGTTTTTGAAAAGTGTGGCAGCTCACTTGAATAAGATTACCCAAGTAAATGTGTGTTTATAGGAATTGAGCATTAAGTTTCTGCCCCAAATGTCAACATAATTCATAGAGTTCTAGAATTTTATGTAAATTATATAGGAAACTTTCTGCAAAGACAGACCTGTGATAATGTATTGAGCTTACATTAAATCAACATACTAATAACATGCACATATGCTGAGAGTTGCTAGTTTAAGTGTAAAAGCGAGCATGCTTAAAGCAAGGTTTTCATACTGTCAGCCTGCATACCACAAAAAGAACTTTGTATGTTTCACTCAGGCAGTTTCAATGCATGACAATACTCAGGTGTTGTCACACATCACATATAATAGGCATATAATATATATTAATAGATAATATAATTCAAGATCGAAGGCATATGAGAATATTTTCATACCTGTTCATTTAAATAGGACTTTGGCAAATGCAAGTGTTGTAGGTGCAAAATTTACTGCAATGATGGTGTTAGTATTTCTCATCAGCAAAATTTCCTCATCTTAAAGTGACAGAGAAGTCTGTATTTCCTTCAGTACAGAACTAAGAAAACTAAGATATATTTGACTTGCAGGTATGTTGTGTAAAGACTGTTTGTTTCCATGTGTTGCAGGGTGCCTTGTGCAATGGGATCTCAGTCCTTAGTCATTACCATAATAAATAGAGTTATTTATATTAAAAGTAATAAATTGGTCTTTCTGATCTATGCCTTCCCTACAGGATACAAGCCTCACACTGTACTTTATTTGTTCTTTTCCTTCCCTAGACATAGTGAAACTACATTTACTTAATACTTCTTTGTTCCATACATATGGTCTTTTCTGACATGTATTAGTAGATTCTTGATTCTTCTGGGTTTATTCCTGGTTTTTAATTAAAATAAAATATTTGCCTTTTTTTTTGGTTGATGTGGTTTTTTGGTTTTTTTTTTTACTTCTCCATAAACAATCTCTTAAGGTTCCTAACTGTTAAAATAGGCATCTTTTCATGAGACAAGAGAGGGGGAAGAATAAAAATGTATTTAAGCAATGAATTTCATTTAAATGTGGGTTGTGCTGTTTTGGTGAGCAATCTGGGAGAAAATATAAAAACATATTTATTTCATTTTGGCATATTATTTAAAGTACTACTTACCCAAATTATAATATAAATTAGAAATTTACTATTTGCCTTTGTTTTTAAATGAGATTCTGTACCTTTTTTTCTGCCCAATATGGTATCTATGTCACTATTCAGTAAATTTGTGTGAAAGTAACTTTTGCCTTTTTTTTTTACAGGAACTTTATAGTGGTAGCAAAGACTGCAATATCCTTGCATGGATACCAGCTCCACGAGAGCCAGTTCCTGATGATATTTCTGAAAAGGTAGTGAATTTTTGAGTTTGAACTGTATTTTTTTATGGCTGTTACAACTGGGGAGGTTGTGTGGAAATTCAGTATGAAGTATGTGATTCACCATCAACATTTATAACAATTCCTAATTAAGAGGAGAATCAGCTATCATTTCTGTCAGTCTTCTGATTGTTGTAGGGTTTGAGAAGATGTTTTCTCTGATAGTCTAGTCAAATCTTTTGCAGTCTTCTAGCTTCCTACTTAGAGTAGTTCATGTCATTTGGCTATGGGTCTTTCAAATTCTGCTTCCTTAATTTCCAGACTGCTTTCTGTAGTTTGTGCTGTTTTGGAATTGTAAAGGTGCTAGATTGTATTTCAAGTTGTTTAAGAATATACTGTGTATTAAGCAGTTAGATTAGGGATACCCAAATATTTTTGATGTGAAGATATAATAAAGAAATTTCTAAATAAGTTTATTTTGTGCCTGAGGCAAGACATTCAGGGCGATTGCAGGGAGGATCATCTGTAAGACTGTTTTCCAATAGAGTATTTTCTCTCTCTTAGTATTAGAACTGAGCAAGAAATATTTCACTGAACAGCCTGAGTGGGAAGAAGTCTATATTTTAAGGAACTGAAACCATTCACAGAAGCAGAGACTGGCAAACTGTATTAATGTTGAAAAATGAGGGTGTATTAATGTTTTGGCCCATAGCATATGAAAATTCCACTTTTTAAAATTTCTGCATTGTTCTGTTTTAGATGGGGAAATTACAAGAAGCATAAAATTGTTGTAAGATTTGCTTTTTGTAAGTTTTTTTACTTCAAAACTATCCTGCACTTAAGCAGAGACGAAAACTGTAGTTTCAGAGGTTTATACCCTAAACCCAAAATGTGTTGACCTGAAATTAACATTTTTGCTCTGAGAATTTTGATGTGAGTAAACTTACTGTGTATTTTTCTTAGAAAAACAAAAACAAACCTACAGCAACCAGATTATTTACTTAGCTCTGATTAGAACTGCTCCTTTAAATTTGACACAGTGGCAGTATGTAATATGTGCTGTTGTTTTGAAATCTGTTAAGCTACAGCTGCTGCTTGCAAATGCTGTAGATGAGTGCTGTCTCTGTAATAAGCAGTTCTACTGTCCACAGGCCACTAATTCCTGCTCCCTCTCAGGTGCTAGAATAGCCATTTGAGTGCTTGTATGACCAGAATCTGAACCCAAGTAGAAGAAAACAAGAAAAAAACTTTACCCTAAGTCACTGAGATTCAGTGCACTGCATAACAACACAAACCCTTTAGTTGGACCCTAGTGGGGCTGAGGTGAGAAATATTTCTTGGATGTGGATAGAGGCCAGGACTGGTTCCCGAAACTGTAGTGCTCAGTTATGATGGGCTGAGGATATTATGACCTAAATTAAAACAATGGCACACAATAAACAGAGTTATATTTGTTATGTTTTGTACCAAACATTTGTAATACTTCCAGTCAGTCCTCCAGATAATTTTTGCTGAAACTGGGATTAAATACAGTACTATTTCTTTTCATAATTGATCATGTCTCTAATCAGCAGAATGTCTAAAGGAGTAATCCAGTACTCATGAGAGACAGAATAGTTTGTCTACATGTAGTCATTTTAAAAATGCATTTAGTTTTGCCCTTATTTGATTGTAGTGTTTTTAATTAAGCAAAACACTGAGAATTTTTATTTTCTCTAGTCTCTGCCTCAACAACATTTAAATCCAGCATATGAAGACGCATGGAGCAGCAGTGATGATGAAGGCTGAATTTAAATTATGAGCTGATATAAAATTGACATTCAGGCACTGTATTCACAGACTTTATCTACAGAATTGGACATTGTTGGATTTATCACAACTGGATTTTAGGTACAGTTCTGTTAGAGCAAGGTGTTTCAGAAATAAGTTTCCACTGTTCTCTGTGTTTCTTTGTCACTATAAAGTTAAATCTACTTTTTCATACTTGCTGACTTTTGTACTTACACTTTGGTATACTTTATTCAGTGTTGAACAGCTGATAAAGAAAAAATAAAAGCTCTTGGGACCAGTCAAAATTACATTGTTTCTATTATCATTAGTACATGAGGAGACAACCCATTCATTTCCAAGATACGTGATACAGAGGATTTTCCATGAAAGAGGACTAGCTCAGAAATACTTCCAACTTACTTCTATCAGTGTCTCGGTGGAGCAGATTGTATCCATTTTCAAGTGCCTGTGTGCTGTGGGAGTCAACAGATATTTGTGCCTGTCCTTTTTGCATTTCCAAATTTGCATGTTTTTACATAAATGTAGTATTCAGTTCAGAAAGAGATATAGCTGGGATCCTCTGTTCAAGTATTTATATGGTGACCCTATCATCTAATATCTGAATCTGCCCCAGAAAACTAAGAATAAAAACTAGTTTAGAGTTTCTGTTGCTCCCGTTAGCCGGTTTTTAAGATCAGTCTTCTATGTATGAATCACACATCCTTAGCAAACATGAAGGATTCCTGGGCAGAAACAGGTTCAGGTACAGTACAAGGCAGACAGTATATCACATTTCAAGTTAAAAATATTGAATGTAATCCTTCCAAATTGTTTTCATCTAAAACATCTTGTGGTCCTAATGCCTGCTCTGTTTTGAAAGGGAGGAGTTTTGTGGGGTTATTGTCTTATTTCAGTCCCTAGTTTGTGCTTCAGATATAATGTAGTCTCTGTCACTAAAGAATGTTTTCAGATTGCTTAAAGCATCACCAGCAAAGGTATCAGTAAAACCAGGTCCTATATAAAAGCAATACCACAACAAGGTTCACTGGCAAGGTCCAGTCTTAAGGGCACACTGAGGAAAAGCAAATAAAAATCCAGAGTCAGTCAGTCCAATCCAAAATAAACCAAAAACTATGCCACGTAACTTATAACTGAAGTTAAATTACTTAGCAAAGGATTCATATAGGATTTACTATAACACAACAGTAACTTACTTACAGACCTAACTTACAACTCTAAAGTACTTAAGAATCTAGGAGAGCAGCATTTCTTGTGCATTTGGTACAGAATATGCACGCTTGCGTGCACACAGACACAGAGAGTCTGTACAAGGTACCTGTGAAAAATTCCCCTCGAAGGCAGTGAAATACCCATTTCAGATGCCTTTGCGAAGGGTGGAGCCTTGAGGAGTCGGGGGTATCACTGTTCAGGGATCTTCTGAATACAGCAAACTTGGGAGTTCCCTGTCTCTGAGAGGCCCCACTCAGAGGGGCTTTGCTGGTCACAGCTGCTGCTCCAGGAGAGCTCCAAGGGTCTCACTTCGAAGCGCTCTTTGTAGGGCTGCAAGAGAGGGGGCTTTGGTCATAACAATGTTCCATCCTGGCTGCAAGAGAGGGGGCTTTGGTCATAACGATGTTCCATCCTGGCCACACTTCAGGTTGGAAACTTCCCTTGAAAGTGTGAGAACAAAATATATTGTTCCACCTGGGTTCTTACTCAGGCAAAAAAAGTGTCCAAGGCTGTTCATTAAAAAACAGAAGCTTGTTAGACATCACTAATTCCTGGGAGCAGACAGTGTTTCTGCTGGTAAGTCAAGAGCAGCTCAGTCTGGGTGATGTTTGTCAAGGCGAAGGCCTAAGGAGCACTTCTCAGATCACATCAGGAGAGGGGTGTGATGCACTATTGCCAAATAACTTTTGACATGTCAGTTTTTGCCTAAGTTACATCATGAATTGAATGCTGCGTGAGATTCAGCTCAAGAAGAAGTGGGCTGTGAATTATTTGTCCAAATATCTTCTTACCCAGATGCCTTTGGATTTAGTGTCTCAGACAGTTGACAATAGAAATTAGTTGCCTTGGGCGCTTTTTGCACCTACTGGCAACTAATATCTTCTTCATATTAGTGCTTCCAAATCCTCTTCTGATATCAATTGGCGGTGGTATTATTCTCCCTCTTGACTGGTGTCCTCTGCTGGAAGGAGAGGTGTTTCTGATGAGGGAAATGAGAAACATCTGTCTCTCCTGTGGGCAAGAATCCAGACGCATTCTGCAACCCAGCACCTGCAAGCCTTCCACACAATGGCAGTTGCTGACAGGTGGTGTTTAGTTAGCAAGGTTTAAAACCTCTTGGTACTAGCCAGCATCTCAAACACCAGTTTCTGTGAAAATTCTACTTTGAAGAATGGCATTTATGCTATTATTTCCTTTAGTACTTCTAGCTTTATGTAGTTGTGTTAAATTTTTTATTTAAGCTTTTTCTAGGAAAAAAAATGTATTTTATATCTTCTGCATTCTTATGTTGGCTGTTACTTAATTACTAAGTAATGTATTGATGTCTTCAAAATTAAAAATTTTAAAGAGCAGTGGAAGTATATTGTATATGATTTTTCGCTGCTAAGAACTAGGTGCTAAGCCAACAATATCAGTTGCAACTGCAATCTCTTGCTTGTGTGTAAGTTAAATGTTATAATTAAATCTGAGGTTTCCCCTTTGATTATGCCTTTCTGCTCTTACGCTTATGACATGTGTTTTTATAGTATCAATACTCTTTCAGAACCAGAAATGGAGCAAGTAGATTGATATAGACTTAATCACATTTCCCATCCTTACCCATCAGTCAGAAAAAAAACACACCTAAAAATCCAGTCCGATGTCAAAGTGGGTGCTTTGTTCATACTGAAATAAAATTATTCACTTGAGAGTCAACTAGCTCATAGCTGGATTCTTGCTGTTAAAAACAGCAAAAGTTACAAGTTTAAGGAAAGAACTTAGGCTGGAATGAACTACATTATTATCTCACTAGTGGTACTGGGATTTAGTAGTCATACTGTATCAGAGAACATAGAGAATCTAACCTTAGATTCTAGAGAATTTAATCTTCTCAGGCCGTTCTGGGAATTGAATATTGCTTAGAAGACTTTCTTTGTCTGCCAAGGCAGAGATTTTTATTTGAGCTTAATACAGTAAGTATCAAAAGATGGAGAAGAATTTATTTGTTCTCACAAGAGATCAAAGAGTTTTCTTTCCCTTCTAGCCTAAGGAAACAATGAAGGTGGAGTCAGACTGAGCTAGTCCAACTGAAGAAGTAAGAAGAGCCTAAGACAAGTCTCCTTCTGCTTAAGTGGAAGTTGAGTTCTGTGGAGGCAGTAAGATAGAACTCTGATTATTTATGATTATTTATGACTAGGTGATGATGTTCAGAAAGTATCTGATGTTAAGACAACCAAGAAAAACCTTGTTCTTTTTTTCTTCCTGTACACAGATCTGGAAGAAAGCATCAGCACATGAGAATTTCAATATAGCTAACTCCCAAGTAGTGGGAATAATGAGTTAACACCATATGCTTACCTCCTTTGCCTTTTTTTCTGTCCCTGATATACTAGCTCTTGCACACAGACTGACAAATCTTAAAACGCAGGGATTTGTTGGCCACCTTTTTTTCGCGTTGTTTGGGTTTGTAGTCAGGTCAGGCTTCTCACAAGACAACTGGGTTTTTTTAATCAAGAATGATTTTCTCAGTCAGCATAGGACCCAGAATTTAAGAACCCCATCAAGGTAAACCTGAAGAAATCTGAGATTTGCCAGCATCAATAGGATCGGCTGTTATGTTTTCGCCTTTTTTTTTTATCCTTGTATTACAGTTCTTATCCTACTTTGAATGTATACATACACATATATCTATGTACACAAGATATAAAAATACTTGAAATACCACTGCTTTGGCACCAGTGAAGGAGAGATCTTGGTTTTGTTCCTACCTCATTTTTTCATGGAGGCAAGGGTCTGGTTCATGTCGATGAGAATTGTAAGCTCTCTAGTGCACACTGGCCTAGGATCTGCCATAGTGAATGGGTAAGCCTACTGCTAGCTTAGTACACATAAAGTTTGCAATACTTAGTCACATTATGGGCATATCAGTTAAACCACAACAACTGTGCAAATAGGGGAGTTTTTAGTATGTAAAGCATAGGAACTAACATGATCAAAGCAGTCCCTAAAGAAAGAGCTTGAGTATTGGCTGCATACTTTGCCACCAAGATGTGTGCTGAGGTTTTGACACCTGAGAGCTATTCTTGAAGGCAGTATATTAGTTTCAGTGGTCAGCAGTTAGTGCTTATAATACCCACCTAAACAAAAGTATGTAAAACATATCAGTAAAGTCCTTTTGTGTGGTTAAGGCTGAGTTATGAAATGGACATGCCTTCTTCTATCCTCCCCCGTTTTTGGTTTTTTTTTAGTCTATTTTATAAAAATAATGGGAATGGAGGATAAAAAGGGATGACTGAGTGGCCAGGAATTCAGGCAGGTGCATAACTACTCCCCACATCTTCATCCCTTCTAATCATATCTCTGTGTGTAGTCAGCCTTACCCACCAGCCCACAGGCTCTGCCCAGATGACAACTAATCAATGCCATCCAACATGCTGGCAACCTGTAACCATGCCCAGTCCTGCCAAATTCCACTAAGCCCAAAAGACTGGGAAAAAAAATATTTGGGGCTATTAAGGCAGCATTCTATTTACATATGAAAGACTATTATAATTGCATAGGCATACAGCATTGTTCCTAATTTTCATTTTATTACCATTTGCCTTCAAATTAGTTAGAAGAAAACCAAGATATTTTTAGTGACACATTTTGTCTTTGTGCTAAGGAGTCTTTCAGACACTCACTGAGATCTGTACACTTGGAAGATTGCAAATCCACCCTTTTCTTACATCTGTGAGGCAGAGATACGTCTGCAGTCCTAAACAGGTTTTGTAATAAATTTCCTCATGCCAAAATGGAGATTATAATCAGCAGTTTAAATCAGTCCAACCAGTTATTTTTACAACCATATGTTTGTAATCTAAAGTAACATGTTTAAGCAAGAATAGGGTAATGTATTCAGGAACAAAAATGATATGTATATGCCTTTGTTTAACACAAAATGGATTAATGTGGGAGGCAGAGGAAAGGGGCTTATTAAAAGATTTTTTGGCTGTTCTCTTCACATTTGGAAAATACTGAGCATCATCCCTTCCTATTGTTTATAATTGCAAGGTATTTATCGAGCAGAATACTTTATTTTAACTAAAGATCTTAGGTCCCAACAGAATTATTAACATCTTCTAAGAAAATTTTGATTCTTATTTTTAGGAAAGTTAGCTCAAAATACATATTCATTATAAACGAAGAAATATATTATAATTTTGCTGGAGATCACTGACAAGAATAAGCTTCAATTTGGTAGCCAGCCAGTTCAATTTGTACATAAAATTTAAAGCAGATTCTTAATCCTCTCTGTAGTCCAGGATGGCCTCTGAAAGAAATATAGCTATTAATGCCTGCCTGTGTTTTAATTTCATCCACACAAATATATCTTGGTCTGTATGATGGATCTTTAACATGTCATTGCCATTTTAAGAAAGGGGGAAGCCTGGGAAGAAAACAGAGAGACGAGAGAAAAATAAATAATCCTTTTTTCAGACTTAGGGTGCGTCTGTTCTGCAGGCAACAGCGTGATGCAAAGCTGTTAACTTCAGCTGATGTGAGCAGCCCCACCACACACTGATCCGCCTGCCTGGGGACGCTGCATTGGTTCACCTGGATGGATGGAGCTTTGCTGATACGCTTCTTTCCTATTTCTTGTAGGTACACTGTGTCAAAGGACACAGTGAACATAGCTGTTTGGGGAGCCCATGTTTGCTGGGATAAAAGATACACCAGAGAGTGGGTGTATGGTAAGAATATCAAGTTCTCATATTTTGTGGCAGTTAGAAGGGAGTGTCTTGTGTTGCTCAACAGTTAATTACTGTTGCTATCACCTCCTACACTGTTCTGTAACACCACAGGAAATCAGCTGATGATTATTCTCATGCTAGCAAAGATGGAAAAAAAAAAGGTTTTGGACTTTATAAAATAATAGGTTTTCCCCTTCACTAGTTCTTCCAGGTGGAGTATATGGCCCAGAGAATATATTTTTGTTGCTGAATCGTGCATTATGGTCTACGCGAGTTGAAGTTAAGCTAAGTGTCCAAACAGTCTGATGCTGTTCAGTGGTTTTGAACTGTCACTACTGCAACAGGAGCCTTAGACTGAGCAGTTCTACACATCTGTGGGAAATGGCCACATTTGGCATGTGTTTGGAATGTATTGCATGCTCTCAGGGTAGTGCACAAATTGTTTCCCAAGAAAAAAGTAGTCTCTAGAGTTGCATGGAACTTTGACATCTGAACATTATTCATCATTATTTATAAAGTAAGTTTCCAGAACACTTAATTGCTTTGCAGACAGGTAATATACCTGAGGGCCTACATTAATGTTTGAAATAGCTGCTTCATCCTGTTCTGCCACTCTGGTTAACTATTGAAGTTTAGGTTGACTAATGAAGTATATCAAAGTAACTTAAATAACACTCAGCAATGAGCTGCTATATTAAATGTAGATACCTGTGATAATTGCAGAATCTTGTGGTATAAGAATTATATTGCTGCCTAGCAGAATTCCCCTGTGTTGGACTATAGGTTTCACTACTTCAGGAGGCTTGCTTTGTGTGCCCTAAACAGGTAAAAGGTCTTATTGGTACTTCTCATATCAGTAAGAAGGTTTATTATGTATTTTAGTGGCCTTGAAAACTGTGCCAGCAAAGATTTTCCCTGCCAGAAAGAGGAAAAATTATGCAAGTCAAAAGGTAGTAAAGACTGCTCAAACACTAAGTGTGACAGGCACAAGAAAAATAAGAGTGTCATGGCTTAATCTCAGAGAGCACTAAGCACCACACCACTGGTTGCTCACTCCCCCCACCCTAGAAGGATGGAGGGGGGCAGACAATGGAAGGGTGAAAGTGAGAAAACTCATGGGTTGAGATAAGAATGGTTTAATAATTGAAATAAAATATAATTACAATTATAATTATAAATTGTAATTAAAAGGAAAAAGACAACACACACCAAAGAACGCACAACAACAAAAGAACAAACAAACAAAGAAAACACCAAACCACAAATTGATAGAACTAAAACTCAAGAAAGATGATGCAAATAAAAACAACTGCTCACCCCTGACCAATGCCCCTCCCCACTCTTCACTTTCCCTTGGCCTTCTATGCTGAGCATGATGCCATATGGGATGGTGTAGATGCTGAAAACCTTTAGCAGAGAAATATTCCAGCTTTCTACAGCATTCTGTGAGAGCTCTGTGTTTCTCAAGAAAGCTATGAAAAACACTGCTATAGGTTTTTGTAAACTAATTCTTTATCTTTGCACCTGCTGTTGTTCAGCAGTGTTGTTATGGTATACTGAAGAAAATATTTTAAAATGAATGTTGTATAGCTCCCACCAATCATTCTAAGAGGTGGATGATCAATGACCAATGACCTTATGCCATGCAGGCGACCCAAGTTATATAAATTGATTTATAATTAATTAAATTAGCCATTATTGCTCCTGAACTTGGTCGTGTCGTTTCTCGCTGTTCATGGTATGACAGCGACCGGACGGGATATCGCTGTGGTCAGTTGTGGGTATCTGTCCTGGTTGTGTCCCATCCCAACCCCTTGGGACCCCCCAGCTTCCTCGCTGGTGGGGTAGGCAGAGGAGCAGCAAAGGCCTTGACTCTGTGTGAGCAGTGCTCAGGGAGAGCTAAAACATCCCTGTGTTATCAACACTGTTTCCAGTGCAAATCCAAAACATAGCTCCATGATAGATACTATGGAGAAAATTAACTCTACCCCAGACAAAACAAGCACATAGATAAAACAAAGGAGCCATTCTAGTTTACAGATTAAAAAGTAGAACCCTACTTGTGCCACAAGATACACAGGGTGTGCAAGTTCAACAGTCCTCCATGCTACAGTGGTGCATCACCAGGGCTAGCACTTGTTTCTGTGTTGCCCTGGTCTTCCAAACCTGGAGGTGAAAGTCCTGCTCTGTGTGGCCCAGGTCATAGGAGCTGTGAAAGCTACACCTTTCACACTGCTCCATCTTCCCTCTATCTCCATTGCTTTATTTAGGGTAAATTAAATACAGGTCCTTCATGGTCCCCAGCTCATGCCTCCTCTTCCTCTCTCCCCAGCAGGTTGTTCATAATATCTTCTGTTAATTTGCATCTCCTTTCTCTGCTGCACACAGCTGTGCCCACACTGCCAAGCAGGCATAATCCTGGCCTGTCTGTACACCAAAATCCTCAATCCTTTATTCATCCAATGTAATTCATCAAGCTCTTCTTAAAATTGGTTGTTCTGTTTGCTTTTGAAGTATCACGCAACCTCTCTGGGCAGTCCTTAGGCATGTCCTCCTCTTTCTTCTCGATTTCCATTTGGTTACGTGCTTAGGTACATATAGAGGTTTGCTAGTTTAAACAGTGTTTTGAGCACAAGAACATGAAAACTTTCATCTGAAAGCCATTTGACTGTGCTAGAGCAGAAATGTACCACTGTGTAAGGAAAATGGGAGGGAAATTTCATTAGCTTTTTTATAAGCCAGTACTAACATATACATGCAGTTTCTGGAATAACACTGGCTGCTTGTTAACTTGCTTGGACCCAGTATAATATTTTTCTATGAACAAGCAGCTCATTAGTTTTCACACTTTTATTCATTAAAGTCAGTCAAAAACGTTGTCTTGAAAACTTGCCATTTAAATATTTTTTTTATTTTATAATCAATTTATGTTCATTATTTTCCCCAGTCACCTGCAGCTTCTTAAAATCTTGCGGTCTTATACAAAAGTGATTACATAAGTCAAGATCTAGTTTATCTAAAGGGATTTAGTTAAATAAAAGTATAGCTGAAGTATTACAGAAATCTTCATAAATCATCAGCACTAGTACTACTACTAACTGCTATATTAAAGTATTTCTCAGTTTTGTAGTAATTTTTGCAATGTGACCATTTGTGTCCGCTTTGTTGTTTGTGCTCATTCATAGATGATCTTCCTTTACCCAAATTAACATTGCTGCTTTTCACATTATGATTTGTTAAATGCCATTTCACTAGTCCAAACTGAATTAATTTCTCTTAAAATGTTTTCACTGCCTTGTCTCTTGTCACCATGTCCAGGACAGAAGCTTCCATGGTACAGAGCTGCAAGCTCTGCTCCATGGAGGATTGAGATTTTACCACTTTATAAGATGTTTCTGCATTGTGCTTTCAGCACTATCCCATGCCATCCCACTGTTGTGGGTGTCCCAGGCCAGTGTTAGCCCAGAAAATGGACAACTGACCATAGCTGACAAACATTAGACCTTGCTTCTTTTGCATGATTGCGTCATCCACTCCTCTTCCTTTCTGCTATCTTAAGGCTTTAATCCCTTCAATGTATCAGTTCTCATACCAACTTAATACTATTAGCAGAGATACATTAAACATATGAATGATTTCATAAAGGATGAAAACCTTCATCTAACACTAGCAGAAAAGCGAAGAAGTATTTTATTGCATCCACAGATTATAAATATTATAAATTGTATTATAAATTATTATAAACTGTTATGGGATAATTAGTCAAGAAATATAGGGACTGTCTAAGTAGCATTGCTTTACAGTGCCTTGACAGAGACACCTGGCTTTGTTAAAAGCTATTGTCAAAAATGTTTTGAGGAAAGTAACAGTTCTCCCAAATCTTATAAAATCTGAGCTTATGCTACACAAACCAGAGAAGATTTCCTTGATTAGACTCTACAGAAATCTGCAAATAAGTAGATGTTCTATATTATTCCAAATCCACCAAATGTTATTCCAGACAGAGCTGTCACCTATTCAAGAAGACAGAGGTATTACCAGAAATCAGGGACAGTCAGCCCTGTTTATGTCTCTGCCATCTCTGCCTGCCTGCAGTTTTTGAACCACAGTGTTTGCAGTTTTTTAACCCCACAGGGCTGCTAAAGACAGTACAGTCGGTTACAGGGATGTCCTTGGCAACTGGGTGAAAGAGTTCAAAATGATTAAAATTTACTATGCGTCAGCTTCCTCAGGTGGCAAGAAAGCAAGCTCTGGTGCAAAATTGGATTGCTTCTTTGCTCTCCATGAATGAAAGTCCTCTTATGTCTTGGTAGATTCTTAAAAATAAAATGCAGCATAATGAAAGGAGTTTGTAGGGAAACTCTTCCACTACATCTGCTCCAGTTACTTCCTCCCTTTTTTTCTGCTTTATCCATTTCCCTTTTTATATTACTTAAGACTATTCTCCTTCCCACCTTTCATTGTAGCCTGTTTGAAACAATGTGTTTTCTTATAAACTCTAATCTAAAAACCTTTTAACTGTTAAAGATTAACCAGCAAAGCATCTGCGAAAAAGCACACACTTCCCTGACATTTGACTCCATCCTGCCACATTGAGAAACTCTGCTATTTTAATGCTTCAATAGCTTGTTCACACTTACCAGATTGACATGAAGGCACAAAAGCAGGCTAATGTCGTGCCTCGTAATGCTGGGAGCTGCAAATGCCCCTAACTATGAATGGGTGTAAGGACCTTTCTTTCAGTGGCACAATTTATTGGAGATTTTGATTTTAATGAAGCTTTCTACTGACTTTTCTGAGAGTGGCTTGTGCACTTTCAGAGTGGAACAGAGGAGGGTTGCATGAGTGGCTGTACACAGAGGGAAAGAGATGAATACAGCAAATCAGGCCCAGGTAGAGGGCATAAAACAAAAAGGGCCTTTTAGAAAGGATGATTGTAGTTGGTTGACCCTGCTGGATGTCAGGTGCCCACCAAAACTGCTCTGTCACTTCCCTCCACAACCGAACAGGAGAGAGAAAGCAAAAGGCTCGTCAGTTGAGACAAGGACTGGGAAGGGATCGCTCATAAATCACAAAACAGACTGAACTTGGGGATATTAATTGAATATATTACTACAAAGATCAGAGCAGTATAATGAGAAAATTAAAAACACTTTCCCCCACTCCTCCCTCCTTCCCAGCTCTGTCTCCTTCCCCATAACAGTGCAGGGAGACAAGGAATGGGGGTTACGGTCAGCTCATCATACATTGTTCCTGTCATTGCTCAGGGAGAGGAGTCCTTCCGCTGCTCCGCTGTGGGGTGTCCCCCATGGGAGACAGTTCTCCAGCATGAGTTCTTCCCACAGGCTACAGTTCTTCACAAACTGCTCCAGAGTGGGTTCCTTTCATTAGGGCGCAGTCCTTCAAGAAGAACCTACTGCAGTGTGGGTCCCCCACGGGGTCACAAGTCCTACCAGGATACCTGCTCCAGCATGGGCTCCTCTCTCCATGGGTCTGCAGGTCCCTGCCAGGACCCTGCTCCAGCACAGGCCTCCCACGGGGTCACAGCCTCCTCTCAGACATCCACCTGCTCCAGTGTGGGAATATTGCTGGTTTTTCTCATTTATTTATTTTTAATTTGCTTTTTTGTTGTGATTGTTGTCACACTAACTTCTATATGTATGTAGAATGACTTCCTTCAGTATTCTCTGCAATTTGCAGAATCTTAGACCAGAGGGTTAGGGGGCATGTCCTGACAAAGAGCATTTATTCTTGTATGGCTTCATATATAAAAGTATTGCCACCAGGAAAAACCAAAAGTGGTTCTCCTCATCTTCAGTATCTGACAAAGAGACAAGCTGCCTTAAGAATGGGAAGAGTGACTAGAAAGCAATAGTAGGTAATTTAGTCCTTTTTTTTTTTGGTTACAATTATATTGTATCTACCAAGAGGCATTTCAGCTGCATTCAAGAACCTGAAATGTCTCTGAAAACCTTGACCTAAGTTTAGAATTTCCATTTTGTTCTCTTACATTTCTCAGTAGAAGAGGTGAGCACAACAAATATAATAAAGGTATACGGCAATTAGAGAATGGAATAGCTA
>VZTI01003932.1:127145-139215 GCA_013397865.1 Struthidea cinerea | reverse complement strand
TTTTGGAAAAAAAAAAAAAAAAAAAAGGAATTGCCCAGGAATCGTTGCTATCTGCACCCGAAGTATCAGAGGGGATGAACCAAGAGCACCAATCCCTGGCTGTGTGTCGGTTCCCAGACCACCCACTCCCGACACCGGGTGTGTTCACCCCAAATAACATCACGATCCCACGGTTATTGTTGTCAATAACAACCCCACAACCACAAATCCCTCCCCTCTGCCTTGCTGGTGTCCTCACACAACTGCTCTCCGAGGAATGCTGAGCACTGTTTTTCAGAATAGGAGGGTTGGAATCACTGTAGAAGACAAAGACAGAAAATCGAGTTCATTCTGCTGTCTTTCACCACAAAATGAAGATTTCCCCTGGATTCAGAGGAGTATCTGCTCTCCTGATTCCTTGGTGCCTCTAGACGAGGGCTGTGGGTAGCACTTGGCAGGGAGATCCTTTCTTTTCCTTGAACTGAACTCTTTTAGACTTTCTCCACACCTTCTCCGGTTCATGGAACCACAGAATATCCTGAGCTGGAAGGATCCCACAGGGATCATTCAGTCCAACCCCTGGCCCTGCCCAGACACCCCAACAATCCCACCCTGGGCATCCCTGAGAGCGTTGTCCAGTTCCTCCTCCTCTCCAAGTCTCTTTCTCCCTCTGGAGACAGAGAAGTCTTAAATTATCACTGAGAGCTTCCTAGGAAAAGATGGCAAAGAAGGGCTCTGTCATCCAACTCAAGTCCCACACAGCACCTGCAAACAGCCCATCAGCTGCCAGGGAATCATGGAATCCCAGATCGGTGTGGATTGGAGGGGCCTCAAAGCCCATCCAGTGCCATCCTGGCCATGGGCAGGGACACCTTCCACTGTCCCAGGCTGCTCCAAGCCCCATCCAACCTGGCCTTGGACACTGCCACGGATGGAGCAGCCACAGCCTCACAGGAGAACCTGCAGGAGAGAATTCCCCACTTTGCTCCAAACCCTCTTTCCCTCAGTTCTGGATAAAGGTGAGTTTCAAGGCACTTTCATCAGCCTTGCAACAAAGCACCAACTGGCACGGCTCTGAGGCTGCTCTTCTGGAGCTCTTTTGGATCCAAATGTGGATGCCCTTGGATCACAGGAACAGACTGCCCAGGGCAGTTCCTATCCCTGGAAGTGTCCAAGGAACGTGTGGATGTGGCACTTGAGGACATGAGTAGGGGTGAACATGGTGGTTGATGGCTGGACCTGAAGACCTTAGACATCTTTTTCAACCCTAACAATCCTATGATTCCATGATTTCCCTTTCACTTCTGAGTGAATGGGAATATTTAGGATGAGAGTCTTAAAATATGACCAGGAGTTCACAGCTGTGCAGTTCTGAGCTCCTGCTAAGACACCTAGGGATTAAATTCCGACGGAGACTTTGCCATCCATCCAACACGACGGCAGCGCTGCCGTTTTTCCCGATGCTGAGTCTTGTACAAAGGTGAGCAGGGAGCCAATAAGTACCTTTCCAGTGCCGAGGAGCTTATTGGACACGTGGCTGGAGCAGATTGCCCAGAGCCAGGAGGAGCAGGAAGGATGCAGGAAGGATCCCAGCTTCTCCACAGTACCCGCGGCAAATCCCAGAGCGCCGAATTTCCAGCTTCCCTGCCTCTTTCCTAAAGCTGGCGGGTTTTGCTTCTCAAAATGCTCTGCATAGCTTGTACTTATTGGATAAGTACACTGAAAAATTTCACTGTTGGAAAATTCTTGATTGGATAAACGTCGGGTAGCAGGGAAAACGTACAATGTGTATTTAACGTATTTCCCTTCGCATTTCTTATCCGGCTGAGGGAGGAAGATTGGAAGCACTCGCTGCCTTCACCTTCACCTCCTGGAATCATTTCCATGTTAATGTGCCATTATGTGATAGACTTTGAGCAAGGGTCGAGCAGCTCTCAGGAGCAGGAACGCTGTGCGGTATTGGGAAAGTTAATGGGAGCATATTTAAAGCATGTTGAAAAGAACAAAGGTGGATTAAAAATACCTTCAAGTATTCCCCAAATTCATCTTTATGTTGATTCTGGTCTTACAGGAAACGCGATAAAATACTTCAGGCGGACCTGAGGGGGTTTTAAGGTTTATACAGAAAACACTGAAGCCATTAACATTCCAGTTTAAAATCTTTTGCAGATAACCCCCTTGTCCCTTTTCCATCTCCACTGCTCTCTCCCACATTTCTAATTTTCATACTGGAATATTCCAGAGCTGGATGAAACGCCTCCAGAGAAAAGCACAGCAGGTGTTTGGATGAACCAAGCAATAGTTAGGCCATCTCCAGGTCTCCATGTATCTGCTGGAATAAGAGGAAAGTGGCTTCTCCTCATACTTTGGCCATTTTCTACCTGAAACCTCCATACCTGCAACCCTTACACGGGTTGTGCCAACAGAGTAACTGTTCAGAATTATCCTTTCCAGGCTCTCTTGGGTGAGACAACAAAAACGAGGAAGAAACCTGTGCTCCCCTGGCACTTGCCATCATCCCTGTGCCCCTGTTTTTTCTCTCTCTCATGTCACCACATGTATGAAGCCACTTCTACTTGCAGAACCACTACAGAGCCCCCTTGAAACCTCTCCTGAACTCTCCTGCTGTAATTGCCAAATCCAAGTGGATACATGGAAAACACTTCTGTAATACGTTCTTTTTACTCATATTTATATTTTGTCGTGAAAATATAACTCAAAACACGGTCCGGATCTAAAAATGCCTTTTCTCTCTCCCTGCTAAGTGCTAATTATGCCTGTGTAATTTGTCTAGATCAAAATAGCTCCTTCGCTCTAAGCTTAATCACTTCTTATCCCCATTGTCCCCTTTCTTCCCAGCTCTCCTGGTACTTCCCCATGTTGTTAACTCTTCCTTCTCGGTATATCTTCACCAAACCTTCGGCTAGTTCCAAAAATCTGTGATGCATCTGTGTGCATCCTTCCTTGCCATCCCCCAGCTTCCCAGCTCCTGCCTTCATTCCCTCCGTGCCTGCCCCAGTTCCTACCATTCCCTTTTCCTCCTCCTGCCTCTGGAGCACCTCCTTGGGACCTCTTCCTTTTTCTTCTGTGCTGTTTTGTCCTCATGTACTTGGATGATCCAATTCCTCTGCTCCCACCTTCCTCTCTCTGTCACCCTCTTGGCTGTCCCCACCTCCCCTCACTGTCTGTTTCGAGGGGCTCCTGGGGGATCCTTCCAGCCGCCAAGGTTGCAGTGCTCACATCCTGAATTCCATGGAATCCACTTCTACCCTGTGGCATTTCTCTCCTTACCCCTTCACCAGTACTCCCCAATATTATCAGTTTCCCCCAAACTTTCAGGATTTCCAAACTTAACCCTCAGCTGGATGTTAGCTTTCCTACTTCCATATTTTTTCCACAGGCAGATACCCACTATCCTTCGAGGCGTGCTGATCGATCACCTATTTCACTGCTGGTGCACTTCCACCTCTTGGGATTCACATCCCCTGCGCTGAAGTATCCACGGAGACTGAACTCCTGCCTCAGTTGTGCCAGCATCTAGAGGCAGCCCTGTATTTGACTGAGGGAGATCAAGGATCCCACATCCCCTTTTCCAGCACTGAGTCCAGGTGTTTTGGCACAGAGAGTTGTGGCTGCTGGTAGGAGACCCAGATTTACTCCTGGAGTTAACTTCACACTTCATTCCCCTCTGCGGAGGGTCAGATGGGATCCTGGAATAAAGGAAGTACTGCTCACAGTCTGGCTGGTTCTGGATTCCTCCTGCCCCACCTCCTTCCTCTCCAAATAAAAAATAAATTAACAGGGAGAGTAAGGAGTAACCCACAAGTAGACCATGCCCTGAGCACGAGGTGAACCAGGGCTGAAAAGCAGAAACCAAGCACTGTATTCCCTAAGGGAATACAGGGATTCCTAAGGGATAGTGGCGGGAAGGCTGACAGTCCCTAGTACCTATGGAAAACCACTCCTGAGTATTTGCCACAGCTCAGCCTAAGAGTAACCTTGGAGTAAAGTCAGCCTGGGGCTCAACAACGATCGCTGTAATGTCCTCAAAAAGCAGCTCAAACTGAGGGAATTTATCTAAATGAGGGACTTGGCAGTACGTACAACGGCCACGGCGTGAGCAGGCCAACATCAAACACTGAGCGGCAAAAGCAGCCCCCAGCACAGGAAGACTGATGATCCTGCCCATTCCTGGGCTGCTCTGCCGTGTCTGGCAGCAGATTAACAATAATAACAAATGGTCTTCAACAAGCTCCAAATGGGAATCACTGGAACTGTTCTGCATCCTTGACGATATTTGTAGCAGATCTCAAGTATCAGGTTGGTACCAATCTTTGTGTAACGAGACAGCAGCTCATTAACGAACGAATATTGAGATTTTGTCTGCGTTGTGCTGGATTATCACAGAATCCCAGGTTGGGGCAGGATGGAAGGGAGCACAGCGGGCACCTGGTGGCACCTCCCTGCTCCAGCAGGGCCATCCCAGAGCACAGGGCACAGCACTGTGTGCACACAGCTCTGCAACAGCCCCAGGGAGGAGAGCCCAGAGCCTCTCTGGACAATCTGTGCAGGGCTGGGCACTGCCCAGGGCAGAAGTTCTGCCTCCTGTGCAGGGCAATCGCTGGGCTCAGGCCCTGCCCGCTGCTCTGGTGCCATTGCTGGGCCCCCGGAGCAGAGCCCGGGCCCTGCCCGGAGCCCTCCCTGCAGCCAGGGACAGCCAGGGCTGAGGGCCCCTCTCAGCTGGGGCTCCTCTCGAGGCTGAGCAGCCCCAGCTCCCTCAGCCTGTCCTGGGCACGGAGATGCTCCGGGCCCTTCCTCAGCTGCGCAGCCTCCGCCGGCCCCGCTCCAGGAGCTCCCTGGCCCTGCTGGGCTGAGCATCCAGAGCTGGACACGGCACTCCAGAGGTGCCTGCAGGGCTGCCCAGAGGGGCAGGATCCCTCCCTGCCCTGCTGGCAATGCTCTCCCTGCTGCCCCCAGGATCCCCTTGGCCTCCTGGCCCCAGGACACTCTGCTGGCTCAGGGACAGCTCGGTGTCCCCCAGGACCCCCAGGACACTCTGCTGGCTCAGGGACAGCTCGGTGTCCCCCAGGACCCCCAGGACACTCTGCTGGCTCAGGGACAGCTCGGTGTCCCCCAGCTCCTTCCCCTCAGAGCTGCTCCAGCAGGTCCCCCCACCTGTGCTGGTGCCTGGGGTTGTTTCAACCCGGGTGCAGGACCTGCATTTCCCTTGTTGAGTTTCAAAGTGTTCTTCTCTGCCCATCTCTCCAAGCTGTCGAGGCCCTATAAATAATAAGTAATAAATCCTCTATTGTTCCACATTCAGAAGCAAAATTGACATCTTAAACCCCAAATTTTCCCTCTCAACCCATGGGCTAAAATGTCACGTCACCTTTTTGACTCCTCGAGGGAAATTGAATTGTGCAGTGGGAGCATTAGATCTATACCCAATTATTATTTTCAGGGGAGAACAGCACTTCGTTTTGTGATTTATGCATTTATACTCAGTGCAACTGAACTGTATTAATTTTAAATCAGAATAATATTAGGAAGTGAACATCCTGCTGAGTACAACACGATAGAAATAAGAAATATAAAGGCAGCGTGAACACACATCCATTCATTATAGAAGCCTCTACTTCTAAATAGCCACACATTCTTGGGGAGAGGGAGGAAATATTGTAATTTATTTAAAAACAGCAAGAAACTCTTACCATGGTGCGTTACATATGAGCATTCTCTTTGCCAAGCAGCACCTGGCTTTGCTTAGGGATATTTGTTTATCGTGGGGAGAGAAACTATTCTGGTAATTCGGAAAACACTACAACAACCTCTCCACCTAAATTCACTGAGTAATGCAAAACTTCAGTCCAAAAGGGAACTTTTGGGACAATGAGCCCTGAAGACACTTCACCAAAGACCTGCATCTCATTTTTACTGGAGCCGAACTCACATTACATCTCGTGTTGTTTTGAGCTTTTAAACTTTACTATGACAATCCTCATCTCTTCCTTACGCTCCCATTCTAGGATACAACATGGCAAAGGCTGATTTTCCATCCTGTCCCCTGCCCCCGGGGCATTACCTTGGTCAGAGCAGCACTTTTAACAGAGAACTTCCTTCTCCCACACACAGCTATGAACCTCTGGGCAATTACTGTCATGACAACTTTTATCTGCATAAAAAAATAGGAAAGAAGTGTTTTCTTTCCTTTGCAAGAGCCATCAGCCATGCCCAGTGATGATCTGTTGCCTTCCTGGCTCCACCAAAACCTTTGGCTGTTTTGAGTGCATAATTTATATTCCCTATCATCACTTAACTTGCTCATAGCTTTGCTGTTCAGGACCTGGAACCCTGCAGATTTTTGTCCACAGGGCTGTTCCCTGGAATACTCCGTTTCACTAATCAAAGACAGTCAAAATAAAGGATGAAAGTTGATTTTTTTTTCTCCCTACAAAATAACAAGGTGTCTTTGGGAGGATTCAAAACTTCTGTCTTCACAACACAAAACAGCAGTGGATCAAAACAGGCAGAAATGGTGTCCAGCAAAGTCAAATGAGATCAAAACCAGGACAGAAAAACTTGGAAGAGAATAAGTTACAGTGAGATTGGGGTGGTGGGAATCCCCTGATGCAGGAATGACGCATGGGCAAGGACCTTGCTCATCAGATGGAAGAATGCAAAGCCGTTCATTGCGCAGTCAGAATTCCCTAAATCCCAGCACCCAGCAGGATATCACATCCTAGAAACAGGAAAGATGTTCCCCACAGTGTCCCCCAATCACCTGGGGCATTGCACAGATTTTACCTAGGATGGTAACAGGCAAACAATGCCCTATAAGGCCCCAAACTGCAATGAACACTTCTCACAGGCCCAGTCTGTCCATAAACACACAATCCTCTCTCAGTCCATCCCCGGTGACCTGGATGCACTCCCAGGGTCACCTCCGGGCCCAGGACAGAGCCCCTCTCTCTGATCCTCAGGGCCTGTCTCTCTTCCAGCACCCAGTGCACCCCAACACCCTGAGACCTGACCAAGACTCTCATATTGGAGAGGCTGCAGAAATGAAATCTCCTTTTTTTTTCCCCAGTATCTCTAGGTATGAACCATTCTTTTAGGTCCTTCCAGGCAACAGGAATTGGATGATGAAGTCACTCTCCCCATCTCTCACCACCATCTGCTCCAAAAGAAAAGCAAAGCAACCAAACCTCTCAGAAATCCTTTGTGTTTGCAAAGAAATTCACGCTCCCAGTGTAGGGATTTTGACCCAATCCTCTGATTACCACGAACACCCAACTTCCCATTTGGTCAAAAACACCCCCTTGCAAATCGAAGGCGCCGTGTAAAAATAGTCACAGTGAAAATAACAACACTAATAATGAGGATGGAGATCTTTCTAAACCATGAACAAATGTTGATTTTACTCTAAAATTAACTCGTGGAGAATGGGAGCATTTTTGTAATCCTTGTGTTCATTGTTGACTTCCTCTGTTGAGCTTTCTGGATGCTATTTCTGAGAGGGAAGGATGAGTCACTGTCTTGTCCTGCAATGAGCCCTTGGGTGGAGCTGGATGTGAGCTGGCACAGAAGGAATTTGGGGGCAGGTGCTTCTCAGGAGACCACGACAAACACCCAGCAAGGAGCAGTGGAGCCTCGACTCTGGGATCAAATACAACATGAGGAATAAAGATGCTTAAGAACAGGACGGACAAGGAGAGCTTTGATCAGATGGTGCACCCCACAAGAGCAAGGCATCCTCTTGAGGGTCTGAGAAAGGGCCAGGAGTGGCTCCATGGCTGCTGAGGTTTGCCAGGAGAGTGTGTTCACTTGGGAATTTTATTTCCCTGCAGCCACTGAATGCTCACTTTTTTGAGAAAATCCATATGGCACTGAAAATTTTCTGACGTGTCTCCATTTCAGAGCTCATATAGCTTCATCTGCCAGGAGGCCATGAGAGAGCCAAGTGTGCCTGAGCTTTGGGGACAACCTTCAGTGGAAAATGGAGTGTGCCTGAGCTTTTGGGGCCACCTTCAGCAGAGAATCAGGCGTGCCTGAGCTTTTGGGGCCACCTTCAGCAGAGAATCAGGCGTGCCTGAGCTTTTGGGGCCACCTTCAGCAGAGAATCAGGCGTGCCTGAGCTTTTGGGGCCACCTTCAGCAGAGAATCAGGTGTGCCTGAGCTTTTGGGAGCACCTTCAGCACTAAGCTATGGTCAGGATGGGTTAAATGGGAGTTTCCAGGGCCTAGATCATAGGGAAAATCCCCTTTGAACACACAGCTGAGCAGTCAATGCCACAAATGTTCATGCAGAGCCCAGACTCCAAGGTACCTTTTACCCTGAAATATCAGCAGACAAGGAAATTTTTGTGATTTATAATCACTCCTTTCTTGAAAAGCTGCGGCTTTGAAGACTTGCAAAGCCCCGTGAACTAAGGAGCTGTTTATGCCACCCCTTTACTTACAAAAGTCAGAAGTTCCTCGTACTTGGAGCAAAGAGCCAAAAAAAAGCACACAGATATTGCTACATGCAGAACCGCCCAATCTGCTGCCACCTTCTTCATCCCTGGCCCAGACCCAACTCAGCAACAGGCAGCCCCAGTGATTTTTTTTTTTTTTTGGGCCCCCACACTTAGGACAGCAGCCTCTGCACCAGTCCTACAGTTCCACAGCTTTTATAGCCTCCAGCCCAGAGCAGATCCAACACCTGACACAACCCCAGGGCCTCTCACCCAAGGATGCTCCTGATTGACCCCATGTGTTTCTGTAGTCGCTTAGCACACAGGTGACACCTCTTTGTTCTGAAGTTTGACCAGAATGAGAAGAATGTGGAGGTATTTAGGACTCTGTGTTTTGGAGGGCAGTGAATGAGGATCAGCAGAACGGATTCAGCAGGCTGGGAGGAAGCCCACAGTTGGATTTCCTCACTTCTCTCCATACCCGAAGCACCGAGCGTTAATATCCCACCCAGGCTCAGGGGTTACAGCCTCCAGCAGGGCCGAGTTCTTCCTTTCCTCTTACGTTTGCTATAAAAGGCTTTAGAAGCCTCAGCACCGATTCCTGAACACACCCAAATCCCCGTGAACACAGGATTACTGAGGAGCGCCTTGCACAAAGAAACTTTATCTGCCTTTTCGAATGTTGCGTTCCCTTCGCCCAACGCAATCCCGAAATTGCTGCAGGATGTTGCAGCCACAAAACCCTTTAACGTGGCCCTTCTGCCCCAAGTCATCTGCTAATGTTCCCTGTTAAGTGATCTAAGCCTGGCCTCAATCTTCTGCTAATGAACGAGGAGGAAGAGGATACTTTAACTGCTATTATTAGCTCTTAGTACCTGTCCGCAGAAAACAAAACAAAACAGAGCCTTTAATTCCCCCTGCTCCCCAAGGGAATCAGCCTATGCAAAAAAAAAAAACTCACGGTGGGTGAGAAACGTTGTGGCACCCAGGGATTTCTTCCCTTAAGCCTCTGCTTGAGGAAGAACCTTCCATCTACATCAAAAGCCCCCAGCAGTGCTATAATTTAGTCTTTACACTCAGCAAACTGAATGTTAACTGCTGGAATTTTACCTGAAGCTCCGGGATGCTTCCCTGGATGGAGTTGGGGCGGGATTTTGGCACCAGCTTGGAAATCGTTCTGCAACACGAGCACCTTTGTGTTGTCCATCGTCTTCACGTGATGTAGTGGGTGCTCTCACCTTACTCCAGCTCCGATGTTCCGTGTGCTCCAGAATTTGGAGTTTCCCGGCTGTTCATCCCTGCAGAAGGCACATTCTGGTGCCGTGCCCACCTCAGGGATGGCCCTGGGGCATGGGAGGGGGCTCCTGCACTTTATCAAAGACACCTCGAGAAGCCGAGATAAGCCTGAGGACTTCAACTGGAACCTTTAAAACACCACTAAAACAAACTCTGGAAGTGCCCCCAGACTCTGGAACTCCCATCCCCGAAACCGAACGCTGATTTCCTGCCGTGTTTCCATCAATCTGCAAGGAATCTGAATACTTTCTTAGTAATTACTAAAACTTGAGGGCAGGTATTTCCTACGAGGTGGCCTCCAATATTTGATGGCTGTAGGAGAGGGTAACATATGCGATTGCTTGATTGCTCCCCTAAGGAGATGCTGGATAATTAACCATTACAGGGTAATTGATATGTACGTAAATGGCTTAGGTGCTTAAAGTCCAGCCTGTGTCCCTCGGATAAACTGGTTCCATGCGCTCTCGGAGCACAACACACGCTGGGATTTCAGCTGCATTTTCCTCTCATATTCATTATGCAGCCTGACTAATTTAGGGAAAGAGTGATTCACTTCCCAACTAATTGACAAAGAATTTTGAAATCTCTACGAATGCAGGTCTTTTGAGACCTAAAGAGATCTTTTGAGATCTAAAGGGAGAAGACAACAATGCGACGTTAATTTAGGTTTACTTTTCTCGACTTCTCTCCCAGGAAGTTACCAATCCCCTTCTTTGATATTTGTCTAATTAAATAAAGGCAAATGAGAAAATAAGGGACTCTTCCACAAGCAATCTTTCAGTCGGGCATTCTTTTCACTTTAGAATAATTTTTTTGATAGAAAACCAGATTTTCTAAATATATAAATGCCTACTGCTTGTAGGTTACATTGTGAATGACAAACATCAACAGTTAAACCTTGAATCTGGGCTAGGCCTGGCTGGATCTTACTGCTTCTGAGTTTTTAATATCTTTTAGATTGCCGAAAGCTCCTGAGGGGGAAGGATCACCACATTATTTGTTTTCCCACAAATAATTTCTAAAGAACCCCTGGTACCCTCCAAAAAGGAGGATTTATATAAGAGCAAGCATAAAAACATTACATTTTCCAGGCTGTCCCAACTTTTCTCATTTCCATATCCAAATTCGGCCATACACTGATCTATGCCCAATGATTCTGGTGTCCTGTTGTTCTCCACACTCCTTTCCTGCTGCAGCCACATTTCCCAGTTCCACGCTTTAAATACTGATGGTTTATTGCTGCCTAAACCAACTGAGATGTATTTGTAAGACGAGAAACTTGGTTCTCATTTTTACTGCAGCCATTACAACAGATGGGTGTTGAGGGGGTTTGTGTAGCTGAGGCTGCTTTGCAAATAATTCAAAATGCAACAAAAACATTTGGAACAGGACAAGACAAACTGCAAAAATGGGTTTGGGTCACACACACCGATAAAGTCCTCCTTTAAATCATTGAATCCCAGGATGGTTTGGGTTGGAAGGACCTCAAAGCCCATCCAGTGCCACCCCTGCCACGGGCAGGGACACCTTCCACTGTCCCAGGCTGCTCCAAGCCCCAATGTCAAGCCTGGCCTTGGGCACTGCCAGGGATCCAGGGGCAGCCACAGCTGCTCTGGGCACCCTGTGCCAGGGCCTGCCCACCCTCCCAGGGAACAATTCCTTCCCAATATCCCATCCATCCCTGCCCTCTGGCACTGGGAAGCCGTTCCCCCTTGTCCTGCCACTCCAGGCCCTTGTAAACTGTTCCTCTCCATGTTTCTTGTAGGTCCTTCAGGTACTGAAGGGCCACAATAAGGTCACTCCACAGGAAGTCTCCATCTTCCCCTGGTGATATGCAGAGAAATTTCCTCTCTGATATCTGGGAAAACCAATAAACCACACGCTGTGGCAAGAAAATGAATAAATTGGGATCAGTATGCAGAAGAAACACTTCCATCACTTAAGAAATATTGCAAAACACCACTTGTGTAACCCTTCCCCTTTTAGGTAAATAAACCTTTACTTGATTACATCAATGAATTGCCAGAAAAAAAAGTCTGTGTTATGTTTCTCTAATCCACTCGGCCCATTTTAAGGAAATGCGGCCAAATTTCCTTACCAGAAAGCTGATAGATAAATGTAGAATGTCAAACTCTACTTCTCTGCCATCTTTCATATCAACACTCAATGCCAAGAGTGTTGTTTCACAATTCCAAAAAGGCAGGAGATTGAAATCCGGTAATCTGGGATGAAAATATGATTCTATGAAGAGAAAAATACCGAAAGAACATTTGATTAATTCCTGCTTTTCCCTTCTTATCAAGCTTGCTAAGACAGCACCAGCTGCATTTTTAGTCCCTTCCT
>VZTI01003932.1:61197-118277 GCA_013397865.1 Struthidea cinerea | reverse complement strand
CCATTCTGGATCCAGGATTCTGTTCTTTTCTGTCATACAGAATTCATTTTTCACCTCTCCAGCCTCTGCTGTCATTCCTTGTAAGCCCTTCCACCTCTTGAATCATCTTTGCTGCCCTGGCTCTCCACCATCAACAGGAACCCCCTTTGAGCGACCCACCTGCACCACGTGCACCTCTGACTGACACTGCGCTTTCCATTTCAAAGTCTGTGCTGTTTCCAGCAGCTCCCATTTCTAATTTTACTTTCTTGACAACCAAGGGACATGTAGCTGTACTTTTTAGCTAAAACAAAAATACCTATCTGAATCCTCGGGTCACTTTAGGGTGGCAGCGCTTCGCTGTTTGACCTGCACTGAACACCACAGCATTCAGCGTTTCCTCACAGAGTCCTCCGGGACCAAAAGCTTCTCCTTCAATCCCTATCCTAAAAGATTTCGCATTGACGACAAACTCCTGAGGAGCGTGAGATCCCATGGGAATCCACAGGCAATGATCCCTGAACTAAGAACTGTTATTCCAGCTCTCCGTTTCTGCCTTTTGACACCTGCTTTGTGTCCTGCAGACCCCAAGCGCCCCATGCCTTCTGTGTCCTCCCCCTGCAGCCCACAGCAGCAGGGCACTCCTCTGAAATTCCCAGATCCTGGGTTCCTTTCTCCAGTAGTTTCAGTGCAAAGAGCTTCTGTTCATGCCTAACTTTGTTCTGCTTTTTTAATTAAAGCACAGCTAAAAGGCTGCAGCTGGACGCCCTGTGTATCCTGTGCCAGTGCTGGGCTGCATTCCCATTATCCCTGCAACATCTGCCTGTTCTTGGTCAAGGAGCTCAACCACCTTTCAACACAAAATGTTTTCCATCTCCAGCTCCTTTACCCGCACCTGTTTTCTCAATTTCCTTGAGAAAAGCAGGGAGGGCCTGACCTTCTCTGGAGCCAAGAGATCAGCAGGAGAGAGCTCTCGGAATGAATATTCATAGGTTGGATCTGCTCTGCTGATCGTCATGATCCATCACCCTGCTACTGCCTTGGAGCCAGATTTTAATTAACTGCTTCAAAATGTATTTTTTTCCTTCCACAGTTTCCTGTTTTCTTTGCTACACTTTCCCCATTTGTCGGGACATCTGTCTGTGCCTCGTTCGTATTTTTGTCTTTCTCCAAAATTAATATTCATACATCAGAAATCAATTGGTTGGAAAGGAACTTAAATCTCACTCCAAGTAAATAAAATACCACTTAAATAAGACAGGAAAAGTGCTTTAAAAATTGTGACTCTTTCTCTTAAAATAGAATTTACCCACCCTCACCAGCCCTGGAACAAATGTAGCCCTTGCTGTTATTTCAGTGCTCAATATTTAGCTAAGGGAGGTTCTGATTGGATATTAGAATCTGTTTTTTCCTCCTGGAAGAGTGCTCAGACATTGGAATAAGTTTCCTGGGGAGGTGGTGGAGTCACCCTCTCTGGAAGAGTTCAGGAGGCATCTGGAGGTGGCCCTGGGGGACGTGGTTGTGGTGAGGCTGGGGGAATGGTTGGGCTCGACGATCCTGGAGCTCTCTCCCAGCCCTGGCGATTCTGTGATTTGCTACATCCTTGTCAAGGCATCCACTTCCAAGGAGAAAGCTTCAGGAGAGGAATTCATTTGAAAAGCCACTTCCAGGGTCACGAGGTGTCTAGAACAGCCCTTTGGAATACGCACCGATCCGCACCCTTCCGAGGGATCAAGCTGTGCAAGGACTTTTTGCTCCCACTCCCAGCAGTGGGGCTAAACTGGGGGTGTGTATGGCAAAAATGGGCCTATCCCCCATTAATGGACTTTAAAACCCTCCTCGTGCTCTTTTTTGTTGTTGTTGTTGCTGTTGTCAAACAGCAGAAATTCAGCACCGAATAAATGAGAGGTTCTCCTTACAAAACAAAAACCAGGCCCTCTCTTATCCACCAGCGGGGCAGCGCTTGGCCATGAAGCATCTTCCTGGAAGCAGAGTACAGAAGCACATCGTGGTTTGAACATAATTGTGGCACTGCTATGAAATCCCGATGTGCTCAAATTAAAACACAATTCCGGAAATGAACCCTTCCGTCTGAGAGCCCAAACACCTGAGAAAGAAACCTCAGCACTCTCATGATTTGCATTCTGGGGGTCAAAGTCCAAAGAGGGATGTGGGAGCTGTGCAAAACCTGGGGGGTGGGAAGAGCTGGGGGATTTAAAGCTGCGTTTGCCAGGTTTCCTGATCCCACTGTGGAGTTGAGGGGAGGCAGACACGCACTTGGGGAGGAAATAGAGGTTGTGGGGTGCTACTGATTGACTTGACTTGCTCTGCTGCCATAAATGCACCCATCACTCCACAACTCACTCCAATTCCTTCATCTCTGCACCTGTTGTCACAGGTCATGGCCACTTGGGAAGTGAGAGGTGAGGGAAAGCTGCATCCCCCACAGCGCTGCTCCCTGCTTGGACCCCACTTCTGAAAGGGTTTTACCAAATCTCTGGTTTTTGAAAGAAATAGAGAAGAGGCGACAATGACTCAACCCTATGAAAGGCAAAATATGGCCGTAACAAGCCAAAAAATTACTGGAATTCTTTAAGAAAACCTGCAGCTGGATTTTATCTTGATTCAACGAGTGGCAGCCAAAATTAGGGCTAAAAGGAGGGAGGACTTGGGAATCTGAGGCAAAAATTACAGCACAAAACCCACCAGAACACTACGAAATATAAACCCCGCCAGGACAACAAAGCAGCAGGAAGCCAGTGCAGTCTCAAAGATGACAGCTAACAGGAAAAAAAGAGCAGTTTATATTTCTCTTTTGCATCTGGAGAGCTTGGGATTAAATTTCCTTCCAGTGCCTGAAAGAAATCCTACCAGTATTCGAAGGAGGAAGCCAGAGAGGGACTTTTCATCAGGAACCGGAGGGCCAGGACAAGGAGGAATGGCTTCAAGCTGAAAGTGCAGAAATTTAGGTGAGATATTGGGAAGAAATTCCTCCTTGTGAGGGTGGGGAGACCCTGGCACAGGGTGCCCAGAGCAGCTGTGGCTGCCCCTGGATCCCTGGCAGTGTCCAAGGCCAGGTTGGACATTGGGGCTTGGAGCAGCCTGGGACAGTGGAAGGTGTCCCTGCCATGGCAGGGGTGGCACTGGATGGGCTTTAAGGTCCCTTCCAACCCAAACCATCCTGGGACTCTGGGAGTCTATGGAGTAACATTGCTGAGGCAAAGACCTGGGAAGCCACCAAGGAAACAGGAATCTATTTTTCGGTACTCAGAATTACGTGCAGATGTGTCACGGTATTTTTAACCACTCGCTAATGCTCAGTTCCATTCACCAAACCAGCACAAAGCTGCCAGTCCCCCAAGAAGTGAAATAAGAAGGATTTTCCTGATGTCTCCTTTCCCTTTGAATCCAAGGGGAAGCTTCTGGGTTGCTCAAACACTTCTCAAGGTATTTTTGGAAGCCTTGGGCTCGATTATTTACATTATTTTTTCCTCTGTGTGTTAAAGATGAGGTGGTAGAACGGATCCAGTCGTTCCTTGCTCTGCTTGCATTTCCTGTGCAATGTAAACACAGAAATCCACGAGCTGCAGACTCTTGGTGACTAAAACTGCCTTAAGTCAGGGGAAAACCACAAGGAACACAAGGATTTGAAAAAAGATGTCTCTGTCACCACCAAACCTGGGGTTTGCCTTTCTCACAGGATACCTGTCTTGGTTCTCAAACCAGCTGCAGACTCCCTGGCTTTGATTCCAGCTTCAAAGAGAAATTTGGTATTTATTCTCCGAGGAAGGAAAACTCTGATTTGTGCCTCTTTCATGTCTTGTTTCATAACTAAAAAAAAAAACCAAACCCACCAACCCAACTTTATAGGGGCAAGATTAACTAATAGCGGCAGCAGTGATTTATTTACCAAAAGAAAAGAGTTTATGAGCAATGTTGGAGCTGCACTGAGCACGACAGCGGGTAAGCCTCGGGTTTTATTTATCAAATTAAATATCAAAGAGAGCACTTAGGGGTTACTTTTTAGTGGAAGGGTTTGATAGCTCTGACTCCTGGCACTTCTTTCATTCATAGAGAGCTTCAAAATATGAACCTTACTCGGTGCAGGCCCCAACTTTGGTCTCAGCAAGAGGCAGACAATGGAAAACAAAGCAATGAAGGGTTATTTGACTATGAAAGGTTCCTGGCACCAAGATACAATTTCAAAACGGAGATTAGGAAGGAATCCCAACATTTAGATCTAAAAGAGAAAACACTAAATTTAATTTAATTTTATTTTTATTCTCCCCCCTAACTTCCACTGGCTGGATTAAAACAGCCAGGCTTTTAGAGCAGGGAGGGCTGGGGGAGAAGAGGTTGTTTAATTTGTTAAAATATAGCCCATATCCCATCTAACCCTGAGGAAAATACTTGGAAAAATTATTCCACAGGCACAAAATCTTCCCCTACGTCTCTCACAATCGGATGTGCCGTATTCAGCTTTTTTTTCTTTTCCCTTGTTTTAAAGGAATGCAAACAATGCAAAAAAGCAACTAAGAAAAAAGAAACAAATTGAAAGTTGCCCTCAAAACTCCTGCCTGCCTTGTAATAATTACTGAGACAAATGTTCTCCTGGGGAGAAATGGAGAGGTGCTTTCATAGCCGTCACAAACCACACACTTCTGTGGCTCACAGGTGCAAGAATGAATAGAATGAATCCATATTAAATTCCCCTGTCAGTGAATTGTGCAGTACAGAACCACAGTCACAGCTTTTTGAGTTCTTTATTAAATTGAGGGAGGCAGAAGCTTCACTGCAAGGGCTGTTCTGAATATATCTATTTGCTTGTAGAACTACAAGCTCTTTTTTGTTCCCTTTCTTTCTCTTTGGCCAAGTCTTCCGTGCTCCTGCACAAATTAAGTCATTAAACTTTTTAAATTGTTTTAACCATCCTGGGGATCTGCAGGGACTGGATAAGGAGGAATGGGATCAAACTGAAAGAGGGGAAATTTAGGTGAGATATTGGGAAGAAATCCTTCCCTGGGAGGGTGGGCAGGCCCTGGCACAGGGTGCCCAGAGCAGCTGTGGCTGCCCCTGGATCCCTGGCAGTGCCCAAGGCCAGGTTGGACACTGGGGCTTGGAGCAGCCTGGGACAGTGGGAAGGCGTCTCTGCCCATGGCAGGGGTGGCACTGGGTGGGCTTTGATGTCCCTTCCAACCCAAAGCTTTCCAGAATTCCACGGTTTAAAATCATTCCTCTGCTCAAGCAGCCGGCACCACCCCGGGGTTGGTGTCTGATGCCACCTCCCAGCCCTGCTCTGGACAGGTTTTTTCAGGTGCTGAACAGACCATTTACAATGTCACAATGCCACTGCCTCATTGCACTGAAAAATCTGACAGATTATTCCTTAACCAACATCTAAGGGTGGGCTCATTATGCCATGGCTTTGTTTATCCTGGTAATTAAAGCAGCTGACGACATCCAGCAGCCCAAACCCAGCAATGAACATGAAGCCAAGAGCCAAACCCCCCTGCTGATGCTGCTGCCTTTGATCTCCCCTCACAGCAATGGCTTTTCCAGCTTCATCCAAAGAAAACTTCCCAGACTCTGATCTGATGACAGACTAAGCCAATGACATTTGAGCTTCTTTCAGATCCTGCTGCCTGCAAAATCTGAATGCTTTAAGGCTCCTTAAGATTCACCCCCAAGTATATTCAGGTTTAAATTCCTTTTGACTTTGCTGGAGGAATGGAAGCTGGGATAGTTAAAATGCCAGGACACCGCAGGAGAGCTGGAACAGGAGCTGGCAAAAGGGACAGAGACCAGCAAGCTGGTTCAGCATTTTTATCCCTAATCCCATCTTCCCTGGCTCATCCACCTGCAGGGGCTCTCCTGTTTATTCACACTGAGTGTATGAACTCTAAGCAGCACCACAAAATAAAACGGGAAGGGCGATAATCTCCATAGTGCTCCGAATTTCGCCCATCCATTTTTCAAGCTTCTCCTTAAAAACCTCTTTTTGCTATTTCTTTACTTAAACTCCAGATTCCAAAATCTGGAGGTGGGGGGAAAAAGAAGCCAGTGGAGGAGTGTTTTGCGTCTCAGCTGCCAAATCACACAGCAAGGGACAGAGAAAAAGTGTCCTGTGCCTTGGTCCTTGTCTCGCCCGTCGCTGTCCCTCCATTTGGGACAGTCTGCAGCAAACAGGGCTGTGTGCGTTTGAGCCCCGTTCCTCTCGGAAAGCCAAACCAAATGCAGGAAAAGCCCTTTGCTATTCCAATTCCCTGAGCATCTTCTCTTCACAGAATCACAGAATCCCAAAGTGATTTGGGTTGGAAGGGACCTTAAAGCCCATCCAGTGCCTCCCCCTGCCATGGGCAGGGACACCTTCCACTGTCCCAGGCTGCTCCAAGCCCCAGTGTCCAGCCTGGCCTTGGGCACTGCCAGGGATGGGGAATCCACACCTCTCTGGGCGAGGTTCTCAGTTTTCCCCAGTTTCCAAGCAACACAAAGAGAACTCTGCACTCAGCCTTGCAGGCTCTGAAGGAAATTCAAAGACACTGTTGGCTGGGGAGGATGTGATTATTGATATTGCAGAAGTGTAGCAGGAAAGTCAAACAGACTCCTCCAGAGGCTGCTGTGGAAAGGTTTTTGGAAACCAACAGCCCTGGAAAGATTTTGGGGCAAAACCAGCCCTGATTCCCTGCTGGAAGTGCACCCAGGGCTGGGCAGGGAGGTGAGCTGGAGGAGCTTGGCCATTGAGGAGCCACAGGCAGGACGAGACCTGGGATGAACTCAGGCTGCCACTGCTCCACTTGCCAGTCCCTGTTCCTGTCAGTCCATCCCCATTCGGTCATGCTCCAGGATTTCTCTGGATGTGAGGCAGTGCTGGAGGAGCCCTGCTCTGTGTGTGGTGGGACAGAGGAGACATCCAGTGTGCCCTGTTAGTGCCTCCCCCTGGGCTCCACGCACCCCCAGCCATCTGTTCCTGCAGAACGAGGCAGCCCCTTCTCATCCCAGGGATGCACGCCTCTCATTTCTACTCAGAGCCTTAATTCCACTTTACTCTTCTTCTGATCCCAACAAGCTGTCCTCGTGTCTGCCCTGGCCTCAGCTGGGTGAGCCTTCACTCTCTGTTCCTGCTGGGGCTCCTCTGCAAGCGAGATCCTCCAGCTCACCTCCCTGGCTGCAGGAATGACGCATGGGCAAGGAGTTTGCTCATCAGGTGGAAGAATGCAAAGCCGTTTATTGCGCAGTCAGAATTCCCTAAATCCCAGCACCCAACAGGATATCACATCCTATAAACAGGAAAGATGTTCCCCACAGTGTCCCCCAATCACCTGGGGCATTGCACAGATTTTACCTATGATGGTAACAGGCAAACAATGCCCTATAAGGCCCCAAACTGCAATGAACCCTTCTCACAGGCCCAGTCTGGCCATAAACACACAATCCTCTCTCAGTCCGTCCCCGGTGACCTGGGTGCACTCCCAGGGTCACCTCCGGGCCCAGGACAGAGGCCCTCTCTCTGATCCTCAGGGCCTGTCTCTCTTCCAGCACATAGTGCCCCCCGAACACCTGGCCAGCCCTGGGTGCATTTCCAGCAGGGCCTCAGGGCTGTTGGTTCCCCAAAATCTTTCCACAGCAGCCTCTGGGGGAGTCTGTTTGACTCCTGCTACACTTCTGCAATATCAATAATCACATCCTCCCCAGCCAACAGTGTCTTTGAATTTCCTTCAGAGCCTGCAAGGCTGAGTGCAGAGCTCTCTTTGTGTTGCTGGGAAACTGGGGAAGATTGGGTAACTTGCCCAGAGAGGCGAGGACTCCCCACCCCTGGCAGTGCCCAAGGCCAGGTTGGACATTGGGGCTTGGAGCAGCCTGGGACAGTGGAAGGTGTCCCTGCCCATGGCAGGGGTGGGAATGAGATGGGATTTGAGGTCCCTTCCAACAGCAGCAGAACAGTGCTTGAGGAACATTCGGCCTTTTCATCCCAGTTCTCTTTGCTACTCCAGCACTTTGTAAAATCCCAGCACCCGGAGCGTGGCCCTGCCACCACCTTTCATTTTAATGCCATTTAATAAGGAATGGTTGCTCAGAATCTTTTTCGGGTCATGTAAGGAAACGACTATGTCTGCTTTATGCCTTGAAACTGCACACTGGGATCTCTGAATGCTCTGGGATGTTCCTAGAACATTTAAAAGAAAAAAAACCCAAACTATTAGTGGACAACAGCAGTTTCTGCCACATCACACTTCCAAGGTTATGTTGCCCCCTGGGGATGACCTGGAGCTATCGGTGTGTATCCAGGTGATTTTCTTGGGGCAGGACACCCTGACACTTCCAAATCAAGGGACAGAAGCACAGCAGCAGGTGGCTGTACCCCTCCTAAGCTGCCGGCTCCACCTCACAGCCGTTGGGAGGAATGACTTGGAAGAGTTACAAAAATACCCAGCCCCAAACTGAAATGCAGATCCCTGGCAGCTCAGCACAGCCTGGCATTTCAGCACTTTCCCATCCGACTTTGGCCTGAACCTGAAAAAAAAGGGTTGCAGAATGAATTGTCCGAGTAAATTACGGATCTGGGAACATCTGTGGCGTTTTCATCCTAGAGATGAAATAATCCAGGAACGACCTCAACCATTTCATCCCACTGTCCCTCATTCCCTGGCCAGCCCCTCCAGAGCTGCTGCTGGAACAAGGGACAGGAGCAAGGCACAAGTCTCCGTGCAGTCCCCAGACTGGCCACAATCCAGCCGGATTTGTTTCTGAGCGCCACAGGAGCTGGAATGTCACCTTGCTGGTGAGCAGGGGCCTCTCTGCAGGAAGCACCTCTGATGCTGGGATGCAGCGAGGCCGCCTGGGCTCTGCTGGGTGCAGGTGTCCAACAGCTCCTGGGGGCTCTGGAGACACCCGGGCCAAGGGCAGTGGAGCAGGATACTCTTCTCTGCCCTTGGAATGTGCTCAAGGAGCTGGGACAACGTTCTATTTGCAAGCTGTCAGTGGGGTTTTGGTGTGCTGGTTTTGGTGTGAATTATGCTAAATCCGGCCTGGCAACTAAACCTGACTTAGCATCCAGAGAGTGAGGCCGAGACTTGGCAGAGAAGCTGCTAAACTGACCTGGAGATACAGGACTGGCAGGGAACCCCTTTAAACTACTGAATTCCCTTCCCACTTTCAAACAGGCAGGTTTTTCCCCTTGGAGTGTGTGAAGGTTCTTCCCCAGGGTTTTGGGGATGTCCCCCAGGCACCTCGAGGTTAAGAGGAAGAGATCTGCCCACGAGCATTGGTCTGGGTGAGTTACATCCACCTCTACTTAATCATTGCTCCTTTTTGCTGGCTTTAATATAATTGCTCCCAGAGGAGAGACCATTTCAAGATTCCCAGATTCCAGGAAATACTCCATTCCAGTTGGTAAATCTCTGAATTGTTAGTGACCTTAAAAGTTTCCACTGCTGCAAGTGCAGAGGGACAATTTCCTTTGGGAATGACAGCCAAGGCTCTGGTCTGGGGGGGAAGAGACACCAGGGAGTGCTGCCTTCATGGGAGCCACATGAAGGAGAGGCTAAACCAGGGAGCAGAAAAGCTGATTTGGGAGAAAATCAACCTGGCCAGAATTCTGCTCCCATTTAGATTAAAAAAAAAAAAACCCAAAAACCCCTCTCTTTGATTCCAGACAAATCAGTTCAGCCAATACTGGGCTCGGAGAAAGTGCTGCGAGTGCCTGAGTGGCTGGAGTAGCCTGAGGATTATCTTGGTCTGCATCAAGGTAAACAATCCAGGAGCATTTTTAAGCAGCAATCACAGAGCACTGAGAGAAAAGCCGAGTTTTCGAACGGTAATGAGAGAGAAAGAGGTGATTCAGATCTAATCCCATTATGGGTCAGCTCCAGCGCTGGGAGGTTGTTATTTCTGACTGTGCTGCCGAGAACAGAGAGCCCAAGCCAATGTCCCAGTCCCCACCTTTCCCACCCAGCCCAGGCTTCTGCTGTTCCTGCCCATCCCAGGGCCACCAGCCCTCCCCTCCCCTCCAGATCCTCTGCTCCTCAGCCCGAATAACCTCAGCTGAGATGTGGCAAATCGCATATTTCTGCATTAATTACCGCCTTAAGCAGCAATTACAAACCCAAACAAAATTCTGCATCAATGGCCAGGCGAGCCAGGCGCTGCTGGAGCTGGGCAGCTCTCTGTTTTCATCCTAAACAGAGGCTCAGGAAGGAATCACACTTCCGAGAGGTCCGGAATTAAGGAGAACTCTATTTCCCTGCTGTGCTTTATTTCATGAACACATTTAAGTGGAATTACGGCTCTCCCTGTTGTAAATTCTGTTCGAGGGTGTGTCAAGGAAGCGATAAATGAAGGTGCAGACTCTCGACAGCATCCTGAGGGATCTCTTAGTGCCTGTCCAGGTGGGCAGCAATGTCCTTTTCCGTGTTTCTGGGTACTCTGTACCCATGTGAAGGCAGAGGAATTCCATGAGCTGAGTGCTCAGCGAAGAGGATCTGCTTTCAGCCCACCTCTGTTGTATCTTTTAAGGAGAACCTCAGGGTTTACACCACCCTGCCACCACAGAAAGGCGTGCAGGGAGGGAGCTGCACAGCAAAGCCACCGGTGGGTAGAATCAATGGGAAGAGCAATGTATTTGTGGGAAACGTATCCTGACTGACACAACTACCTGGGGAAAATTAGACCCGACTCTCCTCCCTGTAAAAGTCAGTTCTGATCCAAAAATCCAACAGCCTGCAAGGAACGGATTCTACACATTTTTGTCCTGCTCTGGGCTTAAAGCTGATGTGTTCCCGGCAGAGCCTTTCAGGCTGGTGCTGACACCTCAATTATCAGCCTCTCAACATCTGCCCTCGGAAAACTTGGCTCTGCTAGTCCGGCAGTAAAGACCCCAGACATTTCTCCCCAGATATTGGAATGGTCACAATCTGGGTGAGGCAGCACAATCCCAGCTGCCAGTGGGAAGCCCTGGAATGCAAACTGGGCTCGAGGCAATGTAAAGCACCACCAGCACTCCAGAGCCGATCATCCCTGGCACATCCCAGTGCACAGGGACAGGCGCAGGAGCAGCCAAGGAGCTGAGAGGACAAAGCCAGTCAGGAGCTTCCAACAGCAGCTGCTGAGGACAAGAGCTGCTGTCTGGGAAGACACTGGGGAAAAGAGTAATGGAATTATAGAATCCTTCAGGTTGGAAAAGCCCTCCAGGATCACCAAGTCCAAGCTGTGCCCGATGCCCACCTTGTCCCCAGCCCAGAGCACTGAGTGCCACCTCCAGCCCTTCCTTGGACACCTCCAGCCATGGGCACTCCAAACCTCCCTGGGCAGCCCCTGCCAAGGCCTGAGCACCCTTTCCATGGAGGGTGGAATTCCTCCTGATGTCCAAGGAAGGAAAATTCTTTTCCCGCTCTCCCAGAGGGTCTGTGACTCATGAGCACAGACCTCTATTTTGTGTACCTGCTTGCATCCTAAATGTACCCACGTGGCCTTTTCCATCCTACTGGCACCTGTGGTTATTTGGATTCATTCTCCCTGGGTATTTTACCCTTTTCCTACCTTCATTTCTGTCCTCACAACTCCTGCAAAGTGGCCAATGTTTCCACCCTCCTTTCTGTTTAAATCCCACAGACCTCACCATAACAGAACATTTTGCTGTAAGTGACAACTTGCAGTGGCTTGTTTGTGCTTCAAGATTTTGAAACCAGACACGTTCTCCTGGGACGTCCCAAATCCCCAATCAACTGGAAAATTAAGAAGAATGCAAAGCTGCAGATCAATGGAAATTCCTTTTCCCCCTCCATCATTCCCAGCTAAGTTTCAAACCCAGCTGACAAGTTCTGGGTGCTGTGGTGAGCAGAGCCAGCTCTGGTTACCTCTGTGCCTTTTCTTGTGCCACTGCACAGCTGCAGGAACTTCAGGGAAAGTCCTTTAGGGAGGATGATTCAGGAACAGATCCACTTTGGGGAGGACAGGCCCAGTGCTGAGATACAATTCAACCAAAGCTCTGACCACAGAGCCTTTAAAATTATCTGTAACTGTATCTTGAACAGGGAAAATAAATTAATGGGTGTGCATGGGAGAGACAAATCACGGAGACGAGGATCATATAAAATAAATAAATCTACTGAGACTACATAATTACTGCACCAGAGATCTGGGATTGATCCTATTCTCCTGGTGAGGATGGAGATACTGATGAGGGGGAGTGCTCCAGTTCAGGTCACTTCTGTCCTTCAGCTCTGCACTGCAGGGAGCTCTGGGAGCATGGGAACCACACTCCTGGAGGATAAAACCATGAAATCCAGGAATGGTGTGGCTGTTCCAGCAGCCACTTCAGGCACCAGGCTGCAGAGAGTCTGCGTGATTGTACACGTTGGGGAGATGTGTTTTGCAGTAATGGTGCATGGGCAAGGACTTTGCTCATCAGGTGGAGAGTGGTAAAGACCTTTATTGTGCAGTCAGAATTCCCTAAATCCCAGCACCCAACAGGATATCACATCCTATAAACAGGAAAGATGTTCCCCACAGTGTCCCCCAATCACCTGGGGCATTGCACAGATTTTACCTAGGATGGTAACAGGCAAACAATGCCCTATAAGGCCCCAAACTGCAATGAACACTTCTCACAGGCCCAGTCTGTCCATAAACACACAATCCTCTCTCAGTCCGTCCCCGGTGACCTGGATGCACTCCCAGGGTCACCTCCGGGCCCAGGACAGAGCCCCTCTCTCTGATCCTCAGGGTCTCTCTCTCTTCCAGCACCCAGTGCACCCCAACAATGTGGGATCCCCAGCAGGAACTGCTCCAACCTACACCACGCTTTAGTCCGTCCAGAAATTCCCACAGCGGGCTCCTCGCTTGGATGTTGGCTCAGGGGAAGCCCCCGTGCTCCAGCCAACTTTGATTTAACTTCAAAGAGAAACCACAATGTCTTAAAACCACCGCACAGGAGGGTGCTTGGAGAAGCCTGGGATAGTTTTCCTAACTCAACACCAACATGTTGCCTTTGCCCTGACTGGCCAAGCCGTGGGATTGCAGCAGCTCTGCCGAGTGGTGCCCACCAAAGAGCTAAATCTGAATTTGTAATCCTTTCTCAGAGCGATGCCAAGCACCAGCAAAGCCTGAACTGAAGCCTTGGCAGGTTTTGAAGCCAATGTTTCTATTTTCAGCCGAGTTTCTCCGGGAGGGGAGGTTCACATAATCATTCCATGCCGTTGCCTTTTTGTCCTTCCCCCAAAATTCTTTGATAGCAGCATCAAAGCTATTAAGATGCAAATCACTTCAGGAAAGCAGCAGCCAAGATAGAGGAGAGCGATTCCCAAATGTCCCTGTGAGGGGATGTGCTGCAGTTTCACTTGCTGTTCATTAAGCGTAAGGAAAACCCATGGAAAACCAGTTGTTCCCGGTGTCCAGGAGAGGGAGAGGCCCCCAGAGCCCAGTGAGGAGATGGGAACCACAAGGAGCCTGGAATTCACCCCTCCTTTTACTCAGAGCAAGACTTTTAGGTTCAGTAGCGTTTCTCAGTTCATCCACAAGGATGATCTCTCCCTGAAAACGGTTTTTAGCAGGAATACACTGAGAAGGGGTAAACAGCCAAACATTTGATGCACTGATTACGTCGTGCCATAGCTCTTATCACCTGGAATAAAGCACGGAGGCTTCCAGGAAGGAATGTAATATCCCGCTTTTGTACCCATAAAAGCTGGAATTTCCCATCACTGTATTAAAGCCTGAACTTCTCCCACTATAAATATATTTTTTCCCTTCCCAGAGAGCGTGGAAAACAGCTCTGGGAGCATCCCTGCAGCTCTTTTAAAGCCAGAGCCAGCCACTGCTGCAACCTCATCTCCCTCAGTCTAACTCCATCCACGAGACCTGTAGAGGGCAGTGGATAAAAGAAAATCAAGCACCAGAAAGAGCCGTAAATCGTTAAATGCAAATTAAAAAAAAAAAAAAAACAAATTGGGATCTCATCTAATGACTTCCTCATATTGAAAAGCTTCCAGGTAATTCCATGGATTAATGGATTACGGCAATGGGATTTTTCCAAGCCCAAATCCCAGGCTCTCTGGCAGATTGCACTGACAGGCTTTACAGCAGAGCTCTTCCCTTGGGATTTACATTTTTTTTTTTCCCCCAGCAGAAACCTTGCACCTAAACTAAAATGTGCAGCTGGCCCTCCCACTGCCACGGTGCTCATGGGCAAACATGAGCAAAGACTTCCCCTTCCTCCATGGAAATCCACAATAAACCAAGGAAAAGGGAAAATACAGCTGAGCAAAGCTGACTGTTTACACAATATACGACAGTGCAACATCAGCGCTCAAATTAATATCAATTTAATATCAAACCAGCCAGGACCCGGAGCAGAAAGCAGCCTCCTGGATAATTCCTCTGTGGCTTTCAGGCACACTGCTAATAACTTCATTATCCATTTGGCATATACAATTAACTCATTACTGATGGAATATGTAAAATCCAGGGTAAAACTCCAATTAGGCACAGCAGATAAAAGCTTTACAGCAGGTACAGGATCCTTTGCCTTATCTTGCACATGAGAGCATTAATCAATACAGCACCCGTGCTTATGATCACCTCATTTCAGCCGTGCTCTTGTAACTTCTCCCGGCTCTGTAAACCTCGTGCAGTTCCGAAATTGGCTCTGCAATTACCGCAGGCAGAGCTCTCCACACCTTCGTTAAATGCCCTGTTTACCTCTGGAATGTAGATTAGATCTGCAAAGGCACCGTAAACCACCAGGAGCTGGGAAGGCGGCGAACTAAGGCTTGAAAAACGTGTGGGTTAGAGGTGATGCCAGGGTGTTAGTATACGGAGAGGCCCCGCGGTCCGGAGCTGCCGGGGAGGGGAGCTGGGAGCTGCCCCAGCGAGTCACTGGTCCCTGCTGCACCCAGCCCCTCCGCACAGGCAGAGACATCAAAGCAGCGAGTCCGCGCTGCCTTCTCCTTCTGCCACACTCGCGGCTGAGTCACCGCGTTATAAATTGCCACTGCTCCCGAGGAGTCAGGCACTGACAATCCACTCTTACCTGCCGCGTTTTTTAACCTTGTTTGTGATATTTTAGTTTATTTTTTCTCCTCCCCCCCCTGCCACCGTTTCATCTCTTTCCCGTCAGAGTTCCCGGTTGTATCAGTTCGCTCGGATTTAAAAAGGGGGATGGAGAGCTAATGGCTGCTCTCGTTATGCACGTCTGTGAAGGGAAACACTCACATGGACTTCTGAGCCTTCCTCGCACTCCGGCAGAGCTGCTGCAGTGTCCCAGAGCCTGTAGGAATGAAAAGCTGGGACTATGCTATTCGTGCTCAGAGCTAAACCAAACAAAATCATTTTGCTATCACCTGTTACGTACTTCTCTGTATGTCACAGTAATGTGGGGACACATTTCGGAGGGGGTTCGCAGAGTCTGGAGGAATCTTTCTCCTGGGAGAAATCCGCTTTTGGTGACGGCACTCTTCCTTCTCCAGAAAGGAGAAGGTAATGGTAAAAACAAAAAAAAAGAGGAAAAGTCCAAAGTGAAAACAAAAGGCGGGTGCAAGCAAGAAAGAACAGTAAGAATGGATCATGGGCAGGGTGGAATCAGTCCAAGGTTGGACTGGATGATTCTGGAGGTCTTTTCCAACCTTAAGCGTTCTGTGATATCACGATTCAAGAACTGACAGCAACAAAATAAAACCAGATGGGCCCTGGGGAGATCAGAAATATTGTTCTGACTTCATCAGTCACAGAAGGTGCTCACATCCACATGCACACCCACCTGCTGAGTGCCAGCCCACACCACAAAGGAGGGCACTCCTGGTTTCGGGAGGAAAGCCCTGCCAGTGGTACTTCTACTCCCCCACACAGAGCACGTCACACAGCACCCCCCAGCCTGGCTGGATCATGCTCCCATTGGGCTGGAGGTTGTTCCTCTCTTTCCATGCAGCCTTTATTCCAGATTCTCAGTCACCCCTGAGCGCTCTCCGACCAGATCGCAGCCAAGTCCAACTGCTTGGGAAATTCTCCCAACCACAGTGAGAGGCTGGATCTTCCCATGAGGAAAAATGAGTGCTCAGGTGCATCATCTCAAAGACCAAATCTCCTGCTCAGGGGTGAGCCAGTGGCTCCCTGGCCCAGGCAGAGAGGCTTCAGCTAAACCCAGACAGAATTAAAGCCTGCTCTACCAGCAGCCAGCCCAGCAGCTGAGATAACCCTAATTTTCCTGTCTCTGCCACTGAAAAATGACCATGGAATTGAATACAAACGAAGAGGAGCTGGATTCTTTAAAGCAACCATTTGCTTATGGTTTGCTCCCTTGGGAGTGATCCAAACGCTGTGCTGAAGTTCTCTCCAGCATTCCTGTGACCAGAGGTTTCCATTTTAACCAAAGGAGTCAATATGAAAAGACAGGTCTCACCCAAAAACTCCAGTTTGTGCAGAGCCACAAATGCAGGTGCAGGGGTGGCACGTTCTCAGCAGAGGTGCTGCCGCTGAGGGCACTGGGAGCTCTCAGGCTTTGCTTCCCCTGCCTGGTCCCTTCCGGACACTCCTGCTCGGGATGTGACCTTGTGAAAGCACTGTTTGGGGAGGAGAGAAGCTCTCTGCTAGTAGATGTGAGTATTTGCTATGATTTATCATTCCTACCTGCTCATAAAAATAATTATTTTAAATTATGTAAGGTGGGGATGATAACTGTGAAGAACAAAACCCGAAACCTCAGATGTGTTTGCTCCATTTTATGGCCTCTCACCTTCAAATTTCTTGACCATATGGTTATGCAGAAAACTTGGTAAAATCAATAGTCTAGCAATAAAATCGCACAGCAGCAGGAAACCATTTGGGCTCCTTAGGCCACTAGCAAAAGAGGCAGAGCTTTGTGAATGTACTGTTAATTTTCAGACAGGGAGGTAAGTCACTCAAAAATAAACACATTTAATCCAAAGACTTCTACAAACAATCCCAAATCTATTTTCATTCCCTCATTAGCAAGTACACTGAGAAGCTTCTGGCAAGCATTGCCATTTGTTTTAGCTCATTATAGGAGCTCATTAAAAATAGGAATAAAAAACCTGGAATATCCAAGCGAACTTAATGGGAACAGGGGAAAGCTTCAGTCCCCACCATCAGTTCTCCAACTTTAATTGGAGCAAAATGAACTTGTGTCTTCCTGCACCGCAATTTACAGGTGAGAGCAAAATCCCTGTGTTTGAAATTGTCTGGGCACCCGGAGAAGTCCTCTGCAGGGATAAAGCATCGGGAGTATCTCAAATTATCCAAACAAGGACTGTTGGTGTCCGCCCACCTCCAGCTTCAGCTGTGCTTTTGGGCAGCATCACCTGATTTAATCCTCAGCCCCAGAGCCCTGCTTTGCTCTGGGTGCTGCTTTGGGTGTGTTTGTCACAGACTGGCTCAGGCTGCAGGGAGCACAGCGGGCACCTGGTGGCACCTCCCTGCTCCAGCAGGGCCATCCCAGAGCACAGGGCACAGCACTGTGTGCACACAGCTCTGCAACAGCCCCAGGGAGGAGAGCCCAGAGCCTCTCTGGACAATCTGTGCAGGGCTGGGCACTGCCCAGGGCAGAAGTTCTGCCTCCTGTGCAGGGCAATCGCTGGGCTCAGGCCCTGCCCGCTGCTCTGGTGCCATTGCTGGGCCCCCGGAGCAGAGCCCGGGCCCTGCCCGGAGCCCTCCCTGCAGCCAGGGACAGCCAGGGCTGAGGGCCCCTCTCAGCTGGGGCTCCTCTCGAGGCTGAGCAGCCCCAGCTCCCTCAGCCTGTCCTCATAAAAGACAAAATCAGGGGCTGAGGGCAAGTACCGGGGTGCTTGGAACCTCAACAGGGTCGTGACATCCATTTCCTGCTCCGGGACACCACCAGACCTTTCATTCCTGGTCCATGCTTGTTTAAAATCATCAGAGAGATATTTAAATATATCCGCTATTTGGGATATTCTACATGTTTTTTCCCTCAGAAGAAAAGCAAGGGAATTTGATCATCATTGCATGACTCTGGACTCACCCCAGCTGAATTTTCCCTGGTTTCAGACAGAGGTGGAATTTTCCCTTTCTCTCCAAACTGGCCCAATGTCCCTAAGAAGCTGCCTGTGCTCTGAAGCGGCTCTTAGGAGCTTTAACAGTGCTGATGTGGCTTTAAATCAATTCTGCTCAGGGAGATTTTTTTCTTTTTCAGAATGAGTGCTCATTCTTAGTCTATTTCTCTTTAACTAGAAAACAGAGGATAATTAAGAGAAAATATTGCCATAAATCAACAGGGAAAAAAAAAAAAGAAAAAAACCTTGTATCTAAATGAAGGCATTTCACAATTTCAAACAGCATGAATTTCACTCAGTTACATTCAGGTTTCTGTTCTTATTTTGCCATAAAACAGTAGTTTTTTGCCTGAACCAGACACCCTGTGCACGCAGTTGTTGGTTTTCCATGGCTCCAGCACAAGCAGCTCCTCCTGCCCTTCCCAGGCATGGGAGAGAGCTCAACCACATTTTTCAGGAGCAGCAGGACATTCACCTGGAACAACATAGGAGGGGCAAGAAAGCCCAACCCTCCTTTTGCACTTTTCTGAATAAAACAATGACAGTGACCAAAAAAAAAAAGGGAGCAAGAAATATAAATTGCACTCGCACTGAAATTAGGATTCAGTAGAACAATAAGATCGTTAAGGATGAAAAAGACCTCCAAGGTTATCAATTCCCACTTTGGACTGAATACCACCATGTCCACTCGGTTTTTGAACAATGGTTGATTGAGGTGAAACTGAGAAAATGTCAGTATCCAACACTAAATTAATTTATTTTAAACCCTATCGTAAGAGAGAGAATTTGCTTTCCCTTTCAATGTCTCTCCTTTTTACCCTTGAAATTTTCTTGCTTAAGTCTCCTCAGAGGTCCTGCTGAAGCTGGTGACAGGGACAAATGGGACAATCAGGAAGGAGGCAAAAGGCCAGGGAGGTTACGCTGATGACAGAAGCATTGCTGGCTCCAAAAGAAAAGAACTAACAATCTACATCCCAGAGAATCTGGTGGGTGAGACCACTCTCATCCCAATGAGGTTTTATCCTGTTCAGCTGAGGAGTGATCCTGCCTTCCTTTATCCCAAGTGTGCGAGCAATGGATTGGAATAGCTGCAGATCAGTCACACCTGTTCAGACACAATGAAGGTTTATCCTAAAACCAGTGCCGGGCATCACAGTAGAGTCTCCCAACAGGGCTGGCAGGAGCATGGAAAGGATATTTTTCCAAAGTCTCTTTGTCACCTTCAGCAGGAATGATGTCTCTACCTATTGTATTTTTTCAAGTGGTATCTGCTCACGTTTTGTTTTGGTCTCCTCTGCCTCTTACATTTGAAAAGCTCCTGGGAAGTCTGAAAGGAAAAAGGACAGAGGGACATATTGAATGAGACGTTAAATTAAGGCCATGCATATTCATTTTGCCTTTCTGTTGGAATTGTGGCTATTCTGTGTTTCTTCAGGGAAAAAAAAAAAAAAAAAGGAGAGATTGCAGAGTTTTTTTCCTGCATTTTTTTTTTTTTCTTTTTAAATTGAATCATCTGGATGAATCCTGGTCCCGGTTCTAGAGGAAGGCACGAGATGGAGTTTTGACACCAGCGAGCAGTTGCCCATTTGGAACAGATTTGGTTAAATTCTTTCACATCAATGTTTCCCACTGCCAATCACCATTTCGACTGTGAAATGTCCTTGCAATGATCAGGTGCAGATGGTGTAGGAGATTCCTGAAGCTGGGAATACAGAGCTTGGATGGATTGGTTGGATTCGTAGCTTGAGCAGTTGTTCACCTCTCGGAAGCTGGAGGAGTGGAGTTACCCCTTGGGTTGATATTCTACAACCCGTAGAAACCCCTGGGTATTTTAATTTCATTTTATATGAGCAGTACTTGATATCTGATGGGTCTGTAACCCCATCTGACATCAAGTTCTGACTACAGTTTTAGCACCCAAAGTGTCAGGTTTTGAGGAATTTCCATATGGATGGAAGTTGAATAATCAGAGTTTCATTTTACCTACAGAAATAAGGAAATAATAAGCTTACAAATGTGCTATGAATTAATCCCATTTCATCCCATGACCTCTTTGTCTCTTGGGCAATCCTTTGGTTTATTCTTAGAAGATTTTCCTTAAGACACCTTTCGTCATCACCTTCGGCCATTTGGTTGTGTTCATTTACTCCTTCAATGACAGAAGTGAAACTCTTCCTCATACTCTCAGGAGATTTTAGTGCCCTTGGAGAAATCTTGCATTGATCCCAAAAAAGCAGAGTGGGAATCTTCATGGAATAAATTGCCTAACTCTTGGCACATGCCCGGACCCCAACTCTTCATCTACATGATGGTAAAAATCAATTTATAAATTGCTAATTCAATTTATAAATTAGCCAGAAACAAGCTAATTTATTAAATACAGTCTCACCCGTGAACAGCACATTTAGGCGAAAAAATGCTGATGTGAAAAAAGTAATTTTGTTTGCAAATTTTCTTTGGTGGGAAACAGAAGCACGCATGGAAATTATCCCGAGCAAATTCCTGAACGGATGTGGCACTTTGCGATACGGTTTAGTGGGCAGAGGTTGGACTGGATGACCTTGGAGGGCTTTTCCAGCCTTAAAGATTCTGGGATTTTTGCTGTACCCTCTGACTCCCCTCAAGGCCGTGTGGTGCCACACAGAGACCAATTCCTGTTGTTGGGGTGCACTATGTGCTGGAAGAGAGACAGGCCCTGAGGATCAGAGAGAGGGGCTCTGTCCTGGGCCCGGAGGTGACCCTGGGAGTGCATCCAGGTCACCGGGGACGGACTGAGAGAGGATTGTGTGTTTATGGACAGACTGGGCCTGTGAGAAGTGTTCATTGCAGTTTGGGGCCTTATAGGGCATTGTTTGCCTGTTACCATCATAGGTAAAATCTGTGCAATGCCCCAGGTGATTGGGGGACACTGTGGGGAACATCTTTCCTGTTTATAGGATGTGATATCCTGTTGGGTGCTGGGATTTAGGGAATTCTGACTGCGCAATGAACGGCTTTGCATTTTCCATCTTGTGTGCAGTGTCCTTGCCCATGCGTCATTACTGCACCTGTGAGTAAAGTTCAACACTGGGATGTAGCAGAAGAGTAAAACCACTTGTACACAGAGAAGGAGGAAGCAGCAACGCCAGGGGTTTTGATGGAGCTGCCTTAGCAAAAGCGCCATTAAAATGTATTTTCTTTCAGCCCACCAAAGTCTTGTGGTTATCTTCCTGTCATCTCAAGAAAACTGAACTCTGCCCGTGTTTAAAGAGACTCTCCCTCCTCAGCGCTGCTTTCTGCACCGAGGAGGGGACACCAAATAGAACAGAACAGGATCCTCAAGGTTGGAAAAGATCTTTGAGGTCATCAAATCCAACTGTCCACCAGCACATCCACTGAGTTCAAACCACACCCTGTCCCCAAGTGCCACATCCACACGGGCTTTCAACATTTCCAGGGATGGGCACTCCACCACTGCCCTGGGCAGCCCCTTCCAGTGCTTCACAACCCTTTCCACACTGCTGCTGACCAATTAGCTCAACCCAAAGCTTCAATCCCAACTCTCTCAGCTCCATCCCTCTGATCATCTTGGTGCCTCCTCTGGATTCGCTCCAAAATGACCACTTTGAAATCAGTTTTCCCTTTACTTTCTGTTGTCCTAACAACTCCAGGCCTCCTGTCTTTCTGGAGATAGACCAGATAGGGCCTCTCATTTATTCCCCAGTTCCAAAGCCTCTGGAAAGTGAAACATGGTTGTGGAGGGGGGTTGGTTCAGACACTGCCGATATTACCCTGGAAAACTCATCTCGGAGGAGGCACCTCTTTATTTTCAGCTGGCCCTGACTGCAGAGGTCACAGGTTTCTCTGGAGGACAGGAATGACACACTCAGTGTATTACTCAGGCAGGAATTGAATTACTGCTCTCCCAAGCTTGGCATTTGACGTGGCTGTCAAGTACACAACATCTAATAAAAGGCACTGGGCTGTTTCACTGTGCTGACGCGCAGCTCTCAGAGGCTGGAGGAGATGGGGTTGGCTTTGCCCTGACGTTCAGGAAGGAGGCCTGCCAATAATTTTGAACCAGATGAATAAACATGTGTTCTGTAAGGCTCTTTTTCCACAAATTTAATAACGGGTTTCAGGGGTTGAGGTGAGAACAGGGGCAAGTTCGGATAAATGAAATGTAGGAATGTCCCAGGAGGGCCCAATGTGTATCTAGCAAATGTTCTATGCGTTACACCACTTCTTTTCTGACTGTAAGTCAGAAAGTAGTTTCAAGGCAAGGGCTAGGAAGTGGTGGATCAGTCCTGGTAAGAGTTCCAGGCTACCTTTGGGATTGATTTTGGGCATGATCTCAATCCCTGTCCTACAGACAACAGGCATGATGCAGAGCCTGGCATCACTCACTTGTGGAAGGGGCAAAGCCCAGAACACACCACAAATAACACAAAACCAGTCCAAGACAATGCTCCTAAAGAGATTGAAGAGGGAGCTGATGTGAAGGCTTCATCCCTGAAAAGTCTGTGTCCCAGGCCAGGCCATGACAAGTAAATCCTGCAGAGGGACAGGCAGCAAGGGCAGCGCTCTCACACCCCTGAGCCACAAGCAGAGCAGGGGGAAGGGTTGTCCACCACAGCAGCAAACTTGGAGCCTTGTACAGGCACTGCCCAGAGAGGCGAAAGGCTCCCACTTCTGCCTTCCAATTTGTGCAATTCCAGAATATCCCTTTCAAAGTCTGCTGGGATGCCAGGAGAACAGGGCGCTCTGCCTCAGCTCCAGGGCGGTTTGGAACAGCTCCCAGTACAGAGCAGCCCGTGTGTGCTTAAGAACAAGGGAGTCCAAGGAGTGTTTTTTGGGAGCCCTCTCCAAGTAAGCACTCAGGGTTTGCAGTGACCATGGAGGATTCAGAAGCAGAGTCTTATCCAGCACTGCAGGAATGACACACGGGCAAGGACCTTGCTCATCAGATGGAGAAAGGCAAAGCCGTTCATTGCGCAGTCAGAATTCCCTAAATCCCAGCACCCAACAGGATATCACATCCTATAAACAGGAAAGATGTTCCCCACAGTGTCCCCCAATCACCTGGGGCATCGCACAGATTTTACCTATGATGGTAATAGGCAAACAATGCCCTATAAGGCCCCAAACTGCAATGAACACTTCTCACAGGCCCAGTCTGTCCATAAACACACAATCCTCTCTCAGTCCGTCCCCGGTGACCTGGATGCACTCCCAGGGTCACCTCCGGGCCCAGGACAGAGCCCCTCTCTCTGATCCTCAGGGCCTCTCTCTCTACCACCATCTAGTGCACTCCAACAAGCACCATTTTATAAACAGTCATGTTTAAAGAAACACTGGATTAGCCACCGGTCCTTGAGGGTCAGAAGAACAGAATAAGCTGGGAAGCCTCTAAACGAAGAGTTTCATCTGCCCAGAACAGCGGTGTGGGAATAAAATCCTGCCCATATATCCAAAAAGAAGATCTGCTAACGGGAAGATGGAGAACTGGAGAGCGCAAGGTTGTTCAGTAGGGCCACGTTGCCATCCTACTGCTTCTCCTGAGGGACAGCTCCCATCTCTGCTCTGGGAGCAGGGAATGGCTGGAGCTGGGCCAGGGCAGGCTCAGGCTGGGCATCAGGGAAAGGTTCTTCCCCCAGAGGGTGCTGGGCACTGCCCAGGCTCCCCAGGGAATGGGCACGGCCCCGAGGCTGCCAGAGCTCCAGAAGCGTTGGGACAGCGCTGCCAGGGATGCCCAGGATGGGATTGTTGGGGTGTCTGGGCAGGGCCAGGGGTTGGACTGGATGATCCCTGTGGGTCCCTTCCAATTCAGGATATCCCATGATAATACATCACCCTGTTTCTGCCCAGACCAAATTCCTAAAGATTCTGGAAGCAGCTTTGGCTAAGCCAAGAACAAGGAGTGTGGGCAGCCGTTGCTGTTGTGGCCAGAGCCAACCACTCAGAACCATGGATGAGATCCAGGGTCTTCAAAGGAAGAAATAAAGGAAAAAAAAAAAAACCCCAAACCTTCATTTTTCTCACTTCTCTGTATCAGATGCTTGCACCTCTCGATTAGAATTCAGGATGACTCATATTCCACAGCCCTTCTAATCCCTAAAACACTACCACCACACATAGCTGCTTGCAAAGATGCTCTAAGGCATAGTGAGCAAAATCCCTGATAGGAATTGTCTTTCTCTTTATTCAAATAAATTTTAACTCTTTTCCTTTTCGGACCGCCAGACTGATACATAACAGCAGCCACTATTTAAATTAGGCAGTGATGGTGAGTTTCTGTGATGTCCTGTCCATTATTTTATATTAAACCGAGAAAAAGTGGACTCTTATCACAACTACTGAAAGTGGTTTTCCTTCCCTGTCGATTTACATCCAAATAACCAACTTATCAACCTTGCAAATGTCAACCTGCACTGAGGCAAGGAGCTGTGAAGTTCTTAAGCAGACACTCTCCTTGGGACTGAAAGGTCAGTGTGCATGTTATTTATTCTTCCCAGGGAAAGATTCTACTCTTAAGTCAGGGAAGGCTTTCACACCATCCACGGGAATAATAACGGAAGGTTTTAACCAAGAAAAGACCGGCCCCAGCCTAAATCAGAAAAGAATCTTCAGAAGGATTCATTTTTTTAACATATGGACAGAAATATATCCAGAGAATAAAATCAGGAATGGAAGAGCATCGTCCTCCAAGGAATGCCCAGGCACAAGCCCAGGTTTGGATTCTACTCCTCTTGGGGCAGTCGAAACTGCCAAATCCACTCTGACTTCCACATGGGAATGTCTCTTACTGGCACCTCTTTTCCACCAATTTTAACTACCCTTAAAAACCGTCCTGTCCTGCTTTTGGCTGGGATAGAGTTAAACCACAACACAAACTTGTATTTCTTTGTTCCACTCCTCTTCTTGGAAACCCCAATAACCACGAATTTTAGAGTGAATTTTTGCATTACAGCAAAGGCAATCCTGCTACCTGGCTGGCTCCCACTGCCATGACCAACAGTGCAACCAACATTTTTTTCCATATGGCATCGTTTTAGTGCAGAGAACGGAGATCCTGGTGAAAACAAGGAAAATTTGTGGCTGGAGAAATCAAGCTCCTGGGTTAGCTGGGGAGACAGATGCAATAAGAAAACAGCACTGCACTAAAACACCATTTCCAATGTGCCAGAACCACTGCTTTGAGGGGAGGAACAGCAGCAATGCAGCTCCTGCAGCAAAATTTATCAAAGTAATTCTAATTTCTGAAGAATAAAGTCATTATTGTTGTCACAAAGGACAGTCTTGCCCTTAAGCTTCCTCGAACACACTGCTCTGGCTTCTAACACAGCAGCACAAGGGAATTCAGAGAATATCTTAGAATCACTAAGGTTGGAAAACACCTTCAAGATCATCAAATCCAACCATCAATCAGCACCACCACCATGTTCACCACTACCCACGTCCCCAGGTGCCACATGCACACGTTTTTTGAACACCTCCAGGGATGGGGACTCCAAACCTCCCTGGGCAGCCCCTGCCAAGGCCTGAGCAGCCTTTCCATGGAGAAATTCCTGCTGCTGTCCAACCTGAGCCTTCCCTGACCCAGCCTGAGGCCGTTTCCCCTTGTCCTGTCCCTGTTCCCTGGGAGCAGAGCCCGACCCCCCCCGGCTGCCCCCTCCTGTCAGGGAGTTGTGGAGAGTGGGAATGTCTGATTCCCAGATCACCCAAATTGCCAAAAACCAGAGACCAAAAAGGCACAGCCTTTTATTAAAGCAAATCACTTCAATGATGCAGCATAGATTTTATAGAACTCATTTTTTAAGAAGCCAGGTGAATTCACCAGACACAAGGCTCCACTAACAAGCTGAAGTTGTTTAAAATAATTTCTTCACATTGGTTTTTAGCATAAGGAAATGCAAAGCCTTCTCTCTTCTCTGTTAATTAATGTGAAGTCGCTGGTTTATGACATGCTTTTGCCAGCAACTTCCCTCTTGTAATCAAGCCCCTATCAGGATGTTTATCAGGAAGCATTTACTTAGTAACATGGGGTTCTAAACTGGTTCCTTTAATGACACTAGTAAGGGACACTCGGTGGTGTGTGAGAGCTGGAACACAACACACAGAGACATTTTCTTGGTAATGTGCAACAGCAGAGCTGGGATGCAAAAAAACAAGCGAGGCGTTAAGGGAACGGAAAATAGGGCAGAAATCACGGAATCACTCACGGTTTGGGTTCGACAGGACCTTAAAGCCCATCCAGTGCCACCCCTGCCATGGGCAGGGACACCTTCCACTGTCCCAGGCTGCTCCAAGCCCCAATGTCCAACCTGGCCTTGGGCACTGCCAGGGATCCAGGGGCAGCCACAGCTGCTCTGGGCACCCTGTGCCAGGGCCTGCCCACCCTCCCAGGGAAGGATTCCCCCAGACTGTGCTCTTCTCTGGGATTGTCCAAGCCCAGGGGCAGCACCAGCACTTGGCCTTGTTAAACCTCATGAGATTCCCATGGGCCCCTTCCCGAGCTTGTCCAGGCCCTGTCCTTGGGCTGTGTCACTGCACCCTCAGCTCGGTGTCTCCTGCACGGCTGCTGAGGGTGCTCTTGGTTTCCCATGGATTTCATGTGGAAGGGGATACAGAACTGGATTTACAGCTCGTGGTGGCAACAGGCACGCCCTTGGGCTGAAGGGAAGAGATGGACAGATCTGCAAGCAACACAATCAGGGATATTTTTTGTTGTTGTTTTGGAGAGAGGTAAAAGCTACACAAAGACTGAGAAGTTGCATTCCCATTCAAAAGAGGGGTCACTGCATTTGCTGGGAACACCATGATTTTATCTGTCCTCACCCAAGGCTCCTGGTCCTCCATGTCCAAAGCTAAATTATTTCTCTCCTCAGAGCAGGGCAGCAGGCAACTTGGACACGCAGAGCTTCACCACTTCCTTCTCACAGTTGCCCTCTGTTTCCCAAGCAGCACAATCTCCCTGTCAGTGTGGGGGGTCTTTCCAAGGGAACACTGTCGTGGTTGTTGCTGGGACATTAAATTCTCCTGAGTCTTGTGGCTGGTTTCCTAAAATCAGCAATCCCCGAACAGTTTTGATGTGTGGCTTAGCAAAGCACTTGCCCTCTGCTGCCACTGAGGTCACCTGGGGCTTGGTGGGACACTGTGGGGGGGCCACTCTCAAAAGACTCTTCCAAAAACACTTCCTCTGTCAAGAAACCAATGAAAACAATGGCCCAAGTGGGAGGACTCTTTTTACCCATCTTTTATCACTGCATATACTCAAACATGCCATGTCCTTCTATATGTTCTCCTTTTTTCTTTATTTATCTCCAAAATAGGCCAAGGAACTCCTGTGGGATGGAGCATCCCCAAACTAACTCTTGGGCAGCACCAGGGAGAGAAAAATCACGGTCCAAACAACCAATTCTGCAAAGTCTTTGCTCTTTCCTGGAGTCCTGACATTTCTTTTGTCCCGGAGACTCTGGCTCCCTCTCAGCTGATCCCACTGCAGGCTGCTCCATCCCTCCCAACCCGTCTGGGATGCAGGGACTGTCTGTCTGCTGCTCTGAACAATCCAGAACGTGTTACACATCCCCTGCATTATTTATACTGGCTACTTACAAGTTGATTTTTATTTATTTAAAGTTTCCATCTGTAGGTTCTGGCTCCCTTTCAAAATCTCCCCCTTTCCATCGTGTTCTAATGGACATCTGTTCACTGGGAACATCTGCCCTGTTAGATGTAGCAGTGACACCATTTTCCATCTTATTACACAGATTTCTGTTTGTTTTTTTAAATCCCCACAATGTTACAGCTTCCTTTCATGGTAAACCTTGCAGCTCACTCACTTCCTTAACAAAAAGGATTTTTATCTTTCAGGCCCTGCTATGAAACGTCCAGAACTAAAGCTAACATGGAACAGGTTGCCCAGGGAAGCTGTGGCTGCCCCTGGATCCCTGGCAGTGTCCAAGGCCAGGCTGGACGGGGCTTGGAGCAGCCTGGGACAGTGGAAGCTGTCCCATTCCATGGCAGGGGGTGGAATGGGATGGGCTTTAAAGTCCTTTCCAACCCACACCATTCTGGGACGATTCCTTGATGATGATTCTGGGAGAGGCATCTTCTGTATTTTACAGCTCTTGGCCGGTGAGTGGCAATGCCCAGCTCAGCACTCATCACCCGGGGCTGGGATTTTTGTCTTCTTCCCTTTGCATCCCCCTCCAGGGGATTTCACCTGCCACAGCCTTACCCAGCAGTTAATTCCGCCTCAATCCTTCTGCAGTTTTCCACAGTCAGCGCTCGGCTCCAGCGCTCCGGAGGAAGCACCGGCAGCGCACCCCGTGTCTTTCGCAGCTCATTTATCAGTTGAGTATCACAGGTTTGTGCAGATTCCTTGGAGACCGTGCTGCTGTCATCCTCTCACTCAGGAAGCTGCTCAGTTACTCCAACCTTCTGTTTCCTATCTTTTGACCATTTTTTTCACTGATTTGTAGAGCATTCCTTTTCTTCCTCATCCTTTTGGCTTTAATCCCAAATCCTCAGAGGACTGGACACAGAGCACAGCGCATTCATGATGATCATACTCCTGTTTCACTGATGAGGACCCCTTTCAGGGTTTATTTGCTCCTTTCAACCATCATCTTGGTATCACTCTGGGGGTGCTACTCTGCAGGTGGGGTTGTGCTAAGATTTCCCATCCCTGTCCAAAGCCAGGTAGGACAGGGCTTGGAGCAGCCTGGGAAAGTGGAAGGTGGCAGGGAGGGTGGAACTAGAAGAGCTTTAAGGTCTCTTCCAACCTAAACCATCCTGGGATTCTATGATAAAATGCCCCCTCTTTCTCAGTAGTTTTAGGATTCTTCACCGAGAGAGAAGATTGCTGAGGGATGCCCCTGTGTCAGCGAACCTTCCAGTGTCCCTGAATTCCTCCAGGAAGCTGCCTTTGAGGACACCAAGCCCTTGTCCCGGTCCCCACGCACTGCCAGTGCCACCTAAGGCAGGTGTCAGTGTATTTTGACACGCTCTTCAGGAAGCCGGACCCCCACACCACGTGCTGGTTCTCCTGTGAGGTGGGGTGAGCACTGATGCCACCAGTTTGCCTTTGTACGAGGCTGATGTGCCCCACAGTCAGATCGTGCCAAATTCCTCCCCCCTGTAGCCAGAACTGCACAGCTTGATCCCCCAGCCACCTCCTGGAGCTCGCCTTGGGAGGGCTCTGCCTCCAGCTCTGTCCCCATGGCTGAGCTGCTGCAGCTCCCCCACCCCAGCGGAGGTTTCCTACCTCAAGGAACAGGACTGCTCACTTAGAGCCTGAGATCCACCCTGGCTTGGTTCCATTTTCTGGTTTGTTTGGGGATTTTTGGAGGGGAGGAGGCAGATGGGCTGCTTCCACGAAAATCAGTTCCAAGGCTGCTACAATAACCTACTTCTTGCTAGTCTGGCACCTTCCTCCTACTCCTCAGGCAAGGTTGGCTTCACACCTGCAGCCGATTCAAACTTGATGGAATCGGGTTCAGAACTCGATATTTTAGATCTAAAATTTTATTTAGTCTGCCTTTATAACATACCTAGGCTCTGAACTATTTAGAGTAAATCGCAGCTCTTGGAGGAACAGGTGTCCTGGCAAATTCTGGAGTTGTGAAAGCTTCAGCTACGTGCTACGACCAAACACTTTCCCCCCAAAAAAAGTTGAACTTCCATATGCTGAAACTCTTGTTTTGTTTACAGCAGCCCCCCTGCTCTTAGTCCCTAACACAATGGCTTATGATTATTAAATTTTCTGCTGCATTTGTTCTACTAATCCACAAAGTCAACAAAATTCTTTTGTGTAATTCTTGTGTCCTTCACAGCACTACAGGAGTTTCAAAACCTGCATCAAAGACCTTGACCAAGGTCACTAAAGAAGTGCTAGGGAGGGCTGGTCATGAGACCTGTCCCTCAGGAATGCTTCTGATTCCTCCCCTGCACCTGGAGCTCACCTCATCCTGTTCCAGTCCCCCCTTTTCCCAGCTCCTTACCTGCCTTAGCCAGCTCCGTATAATTCCTGTATTAATCTGCGCCATCTCCGCTTTCAATAATAATTTCCTCTGGGAGCTGCACTGAATAAGTGCTGCCTGTAAATCCAGAGAGCTTAAGCCCCCTGCACCTCTGTAGTGTGAGATGTTCACTGGCTCAGCAAAAAAGAACCAGCCTGGTACTCAGATAAAATCACCTGCTGAGCAGAATTTTCCCTTTTATCCCACTTTTCACTCAGGACCTTCTGGATTACTCTCTGTTCCAAACCTGACCTAAGAAATCAGCTGATCTGCATGGACTTCCCGGGATCTCTTTTTGCCCAGTATTCTCACCTCAGAATGCATTATTCCCAGATGGAAATAAACAGGAAAGGTTTTTGCTAGGGACCAGAGAAAACAGTCAGAAAAGTAATCCATTCTCTTTCTCCAAAGGAAGTTGCTAACAAAACAAAGAGCTTTGCTGTGCTTCAGCCAAATAAATCACGCACGCTCAGCAACAAAAAATCCCAACAAAAAGGAGAATTGGATTTGCAGGATGATTTTCCAGCTCCCTCCTTTGACAGCAACATTAAACTGATGTGGATGTAGAAGGGGAATGGAAATCCTGCCCTGACGATTGCTTTGGCAAGAGTTAGTTCCTGCCATTCAAGAACGACTGTTCCATTTTGCTCATCAAGTTTTGAGTCTTTATCTGATTTTTTTCCTAGGAAAGAAATGACTTTTTTTTTTCATTGCAGTTTACGTTGGCACCTGAGTTCAGTGCCCAGGAAAAGGAACCTGCCACATTTCCTCCTCCTCCTCCTTCCCTCCTGCCAGTCTGTGTTCAAAATCCCAGCCAGAATTCCACAAGTGGAAACACGACTTGAAGGGAGATAATCCTGGTCATGAGATGTGCATTCCCAACAAAACCAAGCCCCTTTTCCCTGTGGTCCAGCACAGCTGCTGAGCCGATTTCTATCTTGTGATTCCAATCAACAAATTCTCCGTGCCACAGAGCAGCCAGCATTCCAGAGGGACATGTTTTCCATCCTTTCCCCACCACGTTTTTGGGGGTAATGTTTCAAAGACATGACCTTCATCATGGAACCATGGTTCTCATTGTGTGTCTGCACAGACATCCTAAAACATTCCTGAATTCAACACCAGGAAACCAAAAGTTAAGGAATACAAGGAAAAAAAAAACCAATGTTGTTTTCAGGAAGTGCAGTGGACAAACTGGCAAATGAAAACCACCCAGAGGTGAACTCAGCCTTGAGGAATACAGGTTATTACAAATTATTCGAGAGAGGATTTTGGGAATCATTTCCAGCGAAAACATGCCCACATTAAAAGGGAGTTACCACAGTACCTTAACTGCACTTCTCAGCCATAGCTGTGGAGATTATATGTTGATCACCTGGAAAACAAAATAGAAGATTAATGATGTTGTTCATATCTTAATTACTGATAAAGAAGAGCAACTGATCTCACACATTTTCCTTTATTTAAATAGTTTTCACTTCCCAAACAAACAGAGAAGAGCAGAACACACAGCTTTCAATATCTGCTATTTTATTCCTGATAAAAGCAGCTTCAAATAATAAAAATAACAAGAAAACACTGCCTGAGGTTTTCATTAAAGTACTTTACATATTTTCATGAAGGCTGTCAACTCAGAAACCAAGGAGAAATTCATAACAAGTTTTATCCTTCTAAAATAGCCACCCTAAAACACATCAGGCACTTATCTGTAATTTGTTTCGACTCCAATATATTCTCTGCCCTTCCCCAAGATGAAATATTCAACAGGAAAATCTCTGACTGGCTCTTTCCAGCTCTTTTTTTGCCGTGTGCCTGTGAGTTATCCCAGGGATGGGGAACACAACGGGGGGGTGCAGGGCTATTTGGGGGCTGCTTCTCCAGTGTTTATCCAACTGAGACTGTGCCGTGGGGGAATTCAGGAAAATTCAAGAGGCATTTGGGCCTCCAGGCCTGGGCTGGGTTGGAGGTTTCCCCTTTCTCCCAGCGCCAAAGGGAAACACAGGGTGGAGACCCCAGGGCTCCAAACGGGGAGGGAGAGACCCAGGATAGTGGGAGACACCTTGAAACTTGTTCTTGGGGGTCTTGAAAATCAAATTGCTCAGGTGCTGGCCTCATTTCACCTCTCACTTTTGGGAAAATCCAGATCCTTATAAGCACATACAATTCTTTCCCAAAATCCCATCCATCCCTGCCCTCTGGCACTGGGAAGCCATTCCCTGTGTCCTGTCCCTCCATCCCTTGTCCCGAGTGCCTCTCCAGCTCTCCTGGAGCCCCTTTAGGTGCTGGAAGGGGCTCTGAGGTCTTCCTGGAGCCTTCTCCTCTCCAGGCTGGACAGCACAGCATCCATTTTCCATTGGAATTAGCCAGCTTGCCATGCTCTCCGAGCAGAAACAGGGAATTTTAGGCATGCATGGTTTGCTTTGCAATAACCCAAACTGCTGCCTTGTTCTGGGGTGGAATAAATCCACAGCACATTGGGCAGCCAGATTTAGGAGATAACTCCCAGCTTTGAAGGCTGATGGAAATTTGGGGAAATACATGGATGTTGTGTTGACTTCCAGCAAAATATTCCATACGGGGAAACAAGGAGGTATTTTATTGGCCTTCAGAATTTAACTGAGCAAAAATGGGTAAAGCTTCATTAACAAGACACCAGATGTGTGTGGGAGTGCATCGCTTTTCCCAGGTCTGCTTGACCAAATAATTTATCTCTTCTATATATAAATATATCTACAAAAAGAAAAAAAAAAACCAAAAAAAAACAGTACAACTGGACAAAAATAAGGAATAGACAACACACAGTTCATTACAGCAGACATTTGTTTGTATTTCTGAAGACATCCAACAGTTCTAATATATTTTAAAAAAGAAAAATAAGTGTTTCTAGCGTAGAAACATAGTGCTGAACCTTCCTCCTGAAAGAACTCCTGTTCTCTGCTTTAAACAGAGCTGGAGAAGAGAAGGCTCCAGAGTCACCTCCAAGTCCATTCCAGAGCATGAAGGGGCTCCAGGAGAGCTGGAGAGGGACTGGGGACAAGGGATGGAGGGACAGGACACAGGGAATGGCTTCCCAGTGCCAGAGGGCAGGGACGGATGGGATATTGGGAAGGAATTGTTCCCTGGGAGGGTGGGCAGGCCCTGGCACAGGGTGCCCAGAGCAGCTGTGGCTGCCCCTGGATCCCTGGCAGTGTCCAAGGCCAGGCTGGACACTGGGGCTTGGAGCAGCCTGGGACAGTGGAAGGGGTCCCTGCCCGTGGCGGGGGGGGGATGGAAGGTCTTTAAGGTCCTTTCCAAAATTGAAGACGGATGGAAAACTGCCCTGGGCGGTGTGAAACACAGGCACGTTCTGCCAGCAGCGTGGTCACCTCTGGATTCCACACCCCACCAAAAGAATTCCACATTTCACGCCCAAAAATCCACACCTCTGAGGCTGCAATGGCTTTGCCCAGAGAATTCCCAGTCCTTCAGGCATGGAGGAGAGGGAGAGGGATGAAATGAATTGCACTGCCACGAGAACAGAGTTTCCTCCTTGCTTTACTCAGAGATTAATGCCCATTGTCAGCAGCTTTTATGATAAATGATCGTCGTTGTGAATTTTGGTAATGAAGATGCATCATGCTGTGTGTTGTTCACACACTGCAGAACACTTCTCCTCTAATCAGCAAGGCCTTGGAGCTCTGGAGATTGTTTTGCAGGAAAAAAGAATAGGCTGTTTGGATGGAAATTGGTTTGGATTTTAATGTTGTAAAGAGAGCCAGAGACTTCAATTCTGAGTTTCACTGGAAGGTGACGACAGCACCTTGGGCTGTGGCTGCTCCGTCGGCCTGGGCTGTGGTGTGAGAGGAGCAGGCGAAAGCAAGAGCTGCTGGATCCATTTCATCCACACTGTCTACAATTCTGGGGTTTACTTTGGATTTTACTCTATCCCTGGGGAGGATCAGTCACCCCGCTGGACTCTCACACCCCTGTTGGAGGGAGCAGAGCATTCAGTGCCCAATGGACACCAAATCTGCTTTAGTTTCTTTTGCAGTAATGACGCGTGGGCAAGGACCTTGCTCATCAGATGGAGAAGGCAAAGCCGTTCATTGCACAGTCAGAATTCCCTAAATCCCAGCACCCAACAGGATATCACATCCTATAAACAGGAAAGATGTTCCCCACAGTGTCCCCCAATCACCTGGGGCATTGCACAGATTTTACCTATGATGGTAACAGGCAAACAATGCCCTATAAGGCCCCAAACTGCAATGAACACTTCTCACAGGCCCAGTCTGGCCATAAACACACAATCCTCTCTCAGTCCATCTCCGGTGACCTGGATGCACTCCCAGGGTCCCCTCCGGGCCCAGGACAGAGCCCCTCTCTCTGATCCTCAGGGCCCATCTCTCTACCACCACCCAGTGCACTCCAACAAGTTTCCTCATCCACATACACAACACCACATGGAATCGACCCAAAATTCCATGAACAAGAATAAGCACCAATGGCATTGGAACCATTGTAAGATTTTGTGCTCTCTACCTGCATATTCCAGGCTGAAATGAAAGAGTAACTTCATTTCTACAGCTGGTGACTGCCTGAAAAAACAACTCCCATCGTTAAATCTGTAGCATTATTTCGGTGCATTGCTAAGATTCTCCTTTTTGAGGGCAGCCTTCTCCTTCTTAAGGGCCTTGGAGATGATTAAAGGGATGGAAAGGCTGGGAGAGCTGGGATTGTTCAGCCTGGAGAGCAGAAGGCTCCAGGGAGACCTCAGAGCCCCTTCCAGGGCCTAAAGGGGCTCCAGGAGAGCTGGAGAGGGACTGGGGACAAGGGATGGGGGGACAGGACACAGGGAATGGCTTCCCAGTGCCAGAGGGCAGGGATGGATGGGATATTGGGAAGGAATTGTTCCCTGGGAGGGTGGGCAGGCCCTGGCACAGGGTGCCCAGAGCAGCTGTGGCTGCCCCTGGATCCCTGGCAGTGTCCCAGGCCAGGCTGGACATTGGGGCTTGGAGCAGCCTGGGACAGTGGGAGGTGTCCCTACCCATGGAACTGAAAGAGCTTTGATGTCCCTTCCAACCCAAACCATTCCAAGATTCTATGATTAAAATAGTGGGGTTAGGAACTGGACTATGGGAGTGGGGTGAGAGGTGGGGATAAGGTTTAGGTTTAAAGTCAGGGCTCCAGGTTTTTGGTGGTTACACCTCTCAGAAGAGGCCCTGCAAGCCCCTTCCCAAAGAAGAGGCCCTGCAAGCCCCTTCCCAATCTGACCCCACCTGAACCCTCCTGACCTCCACAGGTACCATTAGATGGGAATTTAGAAGATCACCTTCGTTAATTTCTTGGCCCTGTCCTGGTTATTTCTGCCCAAAGTTTCCCTTTTTCTCCCCAGCATGAGGTTTTCACTCCGCTTATTCTCCACCGAAAGAAGTAACTCATGTAAGCACCCAGGAATGTTAAAAACCAGCATGAAGAGCAGTGTTACCTCAGCTAAGGAAAGCAAATTCATTCTTCTCACGAAGCAAGAGTCCTAAATCTCTCCTGCAGCTTTGAAAATTACCCTCTTTAATTAAGCCAGTGTTACCTGTAACGATGCTTGTACATTTTCCTACATCACCCCTAGCAAACGCCATCTCTGCACTTCTCTCAGTGGCTGATCTGGCATTTTGACGCAGAATTTTAGGAACTTTTATCCCTAACTCAAGAAATTAAAGAATACTGATCAGTTCTTGAAATAGTCACAGGAGCTGCTTTCTGCAAAGACCAATCACTCCTTTTTTTTTGCTGCTTGCAAGGCACATTCATGCACCAAAATTGGTTGGGGTGGGGGCAGCAGAATTCTTTTGCTTTCAACATTTTTCCTCCTCGTCTGCAGCAAAAAAAACCTGGGTTTGATTTTGCCTGAAAAGTGTGAAAAGTTCTCAGCAGAAAAAATACAAGTGCAACTATATCCTCTAGAACTGATACAACTCATGTGCTCCAGGTTCGAGTTACAAATATACTCTCATTTACTGGCAAAATGTCCAGGTTTTGTTCCTAGAATCTCTTGGAAATCAGCCATCTTCCAAAAAGTCTCCATCAAATACTACAAACATGTAAAGGGTACTACCCTGGCATTTTTATTAAAAGTTTTCTTGTCAAATCGGAGCCATGAAAATCTGATTTACTGCCAACTTTTTTTGTGGAAAATCAACCCGGTCATGTTTTTCTTGGCAGTGGGAAGTAAGCTTGAGTCAAAGGAAGATTTGTTTTAGCATTATTTCGTGTTTTCTGAATACATTTAATATATATTTATGTCTGCCTCTGTTTGTGCTGCATGGAAATGCTGCTCTCACCCAGCTGGTGGAACTTGCTTGGCTGCACACGGGAGCAGCGATCGAATTCCAAAATGAAAATCTGAGTTCTCCTTTTTATTTCTGTGCTCTGTGCCACACAAACTCACAACTGCATCCAAAGTGTATTTAAGGAATTTACTGCTTGTGATAAAATTAAACCTCCAAAGTAGTTTTAAAAAGACTTAGGGAGCTTTTCCTAAGGGCAGGTTGCTCAAAATTCCACAGTGCCTTGGAAAATGTTTGGTTTTAGGGATTTCAAGCTGCTCAAGGTAGAACCTCAGAGTCCAGTGCAGCATTCTGATAAATCAGAGCAGAAAATGGAATTCAATAAGGCACTGAACTTACCAGATTTTTGAAAACTCGACGTGTGGGAGGTTCATAACCCACCCAACAGATGACAGGGATCCTCTGCTTCAAGATGTCGAGTGTGACAGCCTGGCCAGGAGCTGAGAATTCCACCAAGTGAGGATTTGAACTGGTTTGTAGAACCCCAGAATGGTTTGGGTTGGAAAGGACCTAAAAGACCATCCAGTGCCACCCCCACCTGGCCTTGGACTCTTCCAGGGATCCAGGGGCAGCCACAGCTTCTCTGGGCACCCTGTGCCAGGGCCTGCCCACCCTCCCAGGGAACAATTCCTTCCCAATATCCCATCCATCCCTGCCCTCTGGCACTGGGAAGCCATTCCCTGTGTCCTGTCCCTCCATCCCTTGTCCCCAGTCCCTCTCCAGCTCTCCTGGCGCCCCTTTAGGCCCTGCAAGGGGCTGAGTTGTCCCTAGAGCCTTCTCTTCTCCAGATAAACACCCCCATCCCTGGAATGTGGTGTGCGAGCAGCACAGGGGCACTGCCTTGGTCCTCCCCATCACATTCCTTTTGGAAGATGTCTTAAAGCACAAAAGAAATGGGCCCCCCAACAAGGAGCATGCCAGCGGTTTGACACAAGGAGAAATGTTAAAAATATCTTTTCTCCGGCTAGTTCAGGCTGCAATGGCTTTAGCTCTCTTAATCCTGACTTCCTTCTAAACGCAGAAAACCTGGTGCCAGCCCTTTGCTCTGAAATGCTCCTATGCATCAGGGAGCTGGAGAGAAACCCAGGGAGAGGCAGAACTCATGGATCTGTCCTCAGCAGCTCTAGCTCCGCCAAGTGCCCAGCTGGCAGTGCCCACGCGTGTCCCTGCCCACGGCCAGCTGCTCCTCACTCTGTTCTGGCCAGGCTCCCACTCCCCCAGACCTGCTGGGAGCACCGACCACGGAGTGCTCCAGAGTCTGTTTCCATCACAGCCAAATGAGTGGAAGGGACGGGTTCATCTGGCGAGAAACCCCTGGAAGCTCCGCAGCTGTGGGGTTTGGGGAAGTGTGGAGGCAGGGACAGTGGTGGGGAACAGCACGCTGTCTTTCTTGGCACAGACAGGGAGAAACTGGGAGCAGCCTTTCCAGCCTGGAAAGACGGGGTACCTACCCCCCAATGCGCATTTCCAGTCTCAGTCCTCAGGGGAATTTAGGTCTGCACCTAAAGGGTGCAGGCTTCAGTCAGATCCACGTTCCTGCAGTTCCAAACTGACAGCGAGAGGCACCAAATGCAAAACCCACACGGGACAGGAAAGGATTCAGGATTTATCTGTGCAAACATGGAGCTGCAGCTGCTCCTGGGCCATAAACACAATGTTGTGCTTTCAGCCACAAGCTGGGCTCAACCAGCACGTGGATGCTGCCAGACACAATCCCCCACTTGAACTCCAGGCATTCCCACAGCCCAGAAGGTTTTTAAATAGGACTGACATGAACATGCACGACGTAATTACACCGTGCTTCTTAAACAAAGGGATGCTCTTCCACATTTTTCATACTCATCCCTGTCCTCCTGAAATCTCCCTCCTACTCTCCAGCTTAATAAGGTTCAGGAACGTCTGAACAGCACGGTGAGGTGTAAAGGCTCCCACAGTCTTTCATCCCCCAGTCTGTGTAATATTTTCTGCATAATTTTTATGTAAGCCCATTTTAGGCTGTGTTTGCCTTGGTTAATATTTTTCCCACTTACACGGAACTATTCAAGGAAACCTTCAGGAATGTAGAGATTTATGGCTCCAGACACATGCGTTCCCAGCTGCTTTTCCTCCATCAGCCCTCTATCCGCTGATAAACAAAACTAAAGACAAAACTAAAGACGAAATCAGAAACTCATGGCCTTTAATGCTCAAGACAACACCCGCATCTGCAAGAACTTTGGCACCTGAAACCGAGGGGGTACCTCCAAGGTCATTCCTGTTAAGGATCACACACAAGCAGTGACCTTACGTGTGTGAATTCCCACAAATCTCTCCAGAGTTGAACCTTGAGTTACCTACAGGCCTGCCACTGGTGGTGTCCCCAGGGTTCAGTACTGGGCACTGGATTGTTCAATATATTCATCAATGATTGGGGAGGAACAACCTGAGGCACCGGCATCAGCTGCTGGAGCAGTTCTGCCGGGAAGGACCTGGGCTGGGCATCCTGAGGGGACACCGAGCTGTCCCTGAGCCAGCAGAGTGTCCTGGGGGTCCTGGGGGACACCGAGCTGTCCCAGAGGCAGCAGAGTGTCCTGGGGGTCCTGGGGGACACCGAGCTGTCCCTGAGCCAGCAGAGTGTCCTGGGGCCAGGAGGCCAAGGGGATCCTGGGGGCAGCAGGAAGAGCATTGCCAGCAGGGCAGGGAGGGATCCTGCCCCTCTGGGCAGCCCTGCAGGCACCTCTGGAGTGCCGTGTCCAGCTCTGGATGCTCAGCCCAGCAGGGCCAGGGAGCTCCTGGAGCGGGGCCGGCGGAGGCTGCGCAGCTGAGGAAGGGCCTGGAGCATCTCCGTGCCCAGGACAGGCTGAGGGAGCTGGGGCTGCTCAGCCTCGAGAGGAGCCCCAGCTGAGAGGGGCCCTCAGCCCTGGCTGTCCCTGGCTGCAGGGAGGGCTCCGGGCAGGGCCCGGGCTCTGCTCCGGGGGCCCAGCAATGGCACCAGAGCAGCGGGCAGGGCCTGAGCCCAGCGATTGCCCTGCACAGGAGGCAGAACTTCTGCCCTGGGCAGTGCCCAGCCCTGCACAGATTGTCCAGAGAGGCTCTGGGCTCTCCTCCCTGGGGCTGTGTCAGCTGCCTGCTGGTTTAGACATTGGGGCTTCAATTTGTACCCACACCGGGTCTATTTTCCACAATTTCAGCCCTTGCAGCATTATTCAACAGCATGATACAAGCATAATAATGTTAGTCTTTAAATTTGAATAACTTCCTGAGGAAAAACCACAGTCTATTTCTTGGGCTTCTGTTTGTGAGATAATAGAAAAAGTCAATTTTAATTTTTACTAAGTTCCAAAATTCCATTAAAACCAAGAGATATTTTGAGGAGTTTTTACATTGCCTCACATGGAATGAAACCCCAAGACTTGAGTGGTATTTTACACCTTGGCAATCCTGCTGCTGGAAGTTCTCAGACACTGCTAAAACCTGCTTCGACTTATTTGCTCTTAATCAGATTTGATCCCAAGTCTGGAAAAGTTCAGGACTATTTCTGTATCTCCTACAGCCACAGGCCCCTGCAGGCCTGCACTTTGAGATCCTGCATTTTGTGTTTCTCTACTTAATTCACAACGACAAAGGAATACCTGTGGGATTTCCAGAGCTTGTGAACCAGCCAATCCAGCAAACCTTTTAAGCATGCAAAGAAGTTTCAGCCATTTGCTGACATTCCTGCGAATGAGATCTGAATTGGAGCTGTAGCATTAATACATAATATTCACATTAAAGCTTAGCAAGGCAGGAGTTTTTCAGATTCGTATTCCAGCGAGACAAACAAGTGTCAGATCCAGAGGTGGTCTTGAAGGTGTCATTGAGGTTTAATTTTAGATTTTTCCCTGCATTACCAGAAGTTGGGGTTCAAGGCGTTAGCTTCAACATTATTAGAGAACATCCAGCTTAACAAAGCCCCATGCTTCTCATCAAAGGAGCCTTTTGAATTGAAAAATCCTAAGGAAAGCTCTTCTTGCCCCATTTCCATTTTTGCAATTACTATATACATATTAATTGGAGCAAATTCTTTAGGAAAGGGTTCACATAAGCAGCTTTTAGCTGATGAATTATCCCTGTCAGTTAAAAACATTTACATGGCTTGTTTATGTTACTTTGTTAATTTTATTGTAATTTAGTATTAATTAACAGCCCTGTCTTCACAAGGTGTTTAATCAGTTACAACTCTTAATTACACCACAGCATTGCTTAATAAAATAACACACTATTTGGGATCAAGTTAAATTGGTTAAATTAATCTGTTATTCTCTTTTGCGGGTAATTTATTGCACAATAAAAGCAAGTCATGAAATTATTTTCATGGCAAGTAGCCTAAAAATGATTTTACATACATTCTTCTTTACCTCAGCTACAGAGCAAAACTGTCCCTAATTTCAGTGTTTTCTACAGATCAGCACAAGGGCTCAGAACTGTCTCAAAAACTGCAGTCACAGAAATTTGGTGTTGAAGCAGCCTGGTTTGGGACGTGATGCTGGAGCAGAGGATCAGCACCCTCAGCTCCAGGGGAAGTTCCCCAGGCAAGGAGCTGCTCCTGAGAGCAGCCAAAACCCTCTGCCAGAGCCCAAGGTCCTGCCCTGGCCTGCTGAGGTCACGGGAAAGCTTTTCCTGCCTGGCGCTGCCAAACTGCACCTTGAACCCACCTAAGCTTTTCACAGAATCCCAGACTGCTTTGGGCTGGAAGGGACCTTAAAGCCCATCCAGTGCCACCCCTGCCATAGGCAGGTGTAGGTGCTAAAAAGCTCGAAGCAGAGAAATTCCTCAGCCTTTTCTCAATATTCTGTGAGCAGACTGTCTTTCCCATGTAAACTATTTTAAACAAGGTCACAGTTCCATAAACTTCTTGCACCCGCAGGCTGTTTTGCAAGATTGTTATGGCTTCGACTTTGAAAATATTTTGGAATAGGTATCTTAGGACTTGGCCAATCCTCTCAAGGGGTGGATGGCCGAGGAACCAATTACCTATTGCCACTCAACACACTTTTGCTATCTATCCTATAAAAGTAGTCAGAAAATTATTAAAGTTTAAGCTTCGGCTTCCACTTGTTCATGAGCCTGGGCTCTGTGTGGTTTTCTTTATGCGCCTTGGACGTAGCAGCGACAGGCAGGGACACCTTCCACTGTCCCAGGCTGCTCCAAGCCCCAATGTCCAGCCTGGCCTTGGGCACTGCCAGGGATCCAGGGGCAGCCACAGCTGCTCTGGGCACCCTGTGCCAGGGCCTGCCCACCCTCCCAGGGAACAATTCCTTCCCAATATCCCATCCATCCCTGCCCTCTGGCACTGGGAAGCCATTCCCTGTGTCCTGTCCCTCCATCCCTTGTCCCCAGTCCCTCTCCAGCTCTCCTGGAGCCCCTTTAGGCCCTGGAAGGGGCTCTGAGGTCTCCCCACCTCCCCACACTCCGAGGCAGTGAGCCCTGAGCACTGCCCACACCACGGGACAGCATCCATTGGCTCGCTTGAAATCTGCTCCTAGATCATTTCACTGCAAATGTGCCAACCCTATTCCCTGTCTTAGGAGAAAGAATTCACAAATTGCCCACATCCTCTTTTCCCCCCATTTGGAGCTTCTGTCCCTCTGCAAGTCCCAGGCCTCGGCTGCACCTCTCAGGCTGAACACCCCAAATCCACCCCATGACTCCTCACACGATGCCACTCACCCGGTCACCCCTCCCGAGGCTTTTCTCATTCCTGTTAGTTATGCACAGCCATTTCTCCTCTGTTTGGCATTGCCAAGCACTCACGGTGACTAAAATAATTATTTCAGAACATTTCTTCCTGTGCCAACGTCACTTAAAATCGTAACTCTGTCCTTGGTGAAATGCGTCCAGACCTTTCTGAAGCCATTCTGTCTGCGACTTTCTGGTTCTACTCTATCATACCTCACAATTCAATGAAGAAAAATAAAAATTAAACGTAACAATTATAGTTCAATGTTTGCCACAAGCTCGGGACAGGCTTGAAAACACCTCCCTGTGTGGCAGCAGGCATGGGAGACACCGGGCTCACACTCAGCCGTGACCACATTTCTGGAGCCTTAACCCACATTATAATTCTGATGTTCAATTCTGAGTTTTTAAAAGAACAACTGAATTGGAAACAAATTGCAAATCTACTAAACCAGTGATTTATGCAACGGAATTTCCCTCGTCAGTCCTCTGGGACCTCTCCTGCACCCGGGTAGGTCACAGGTAGCAGTTCAGACTGTTCTGGCCACTTCTGCAGATGCTTCAGGGTGTATTTCTTAGTCTGGTGACTTGAATAACAATCACCTCACTAATTATTTTTCTAACTTTATCTATTCCTCCTTGGATCTTTGCATTATCTCCTGGAATTAGTGAAGAAACTCTGGTTGTATTTCCAATGCTCCTCACACTGCGGGGAAGCATTTAATAAAATATTTATGAACCATACTATTCAATACTTCATCCTTTGGAAAAGCAGTGCCATGCATTTTACACTTACCTGGGAGCAAAACTAAACTTAAAAAATGCCTTAAGATAAATATTTTACCGAACAGACTGGGGAAACATTCACGCTCCAAAGTCCCAAAGGTTGCTTCGTCTGACTCTGATTGTTTTATGATAAATGGATGTGTTCCCACAGACTGGCAGAGACGGTGCAGAAGTGCCACAGCTTTTGGAGGAACGAGGAACTGTTGAGCTCTAAAGGCTCATAGAAGGATTTTGAGGTGCCTGAGCTGATATGACTACTCAGCAGCATCTCCCATATTTAAGAGGTGATACGGTGGTGCCTTGGTGCTGATCCTCACTCCAGATTTCCCCTGTCCACCAGGTGTTTGCAGAGATAAGGTTTTATGCCAGAACAGAAGCACCTCTGTGCAATTTGTCCCTTTACTCACTATGTACTTGTGCAGTTCCCAGGGCTTCACTGCAGCGATGCCTTAAGAGAATCCACACACAAATTCTGGAAAGCAAAAGCCTTTTCAGAGCCTTTTTTTGTTGTTGATCATTCACCAGAGCCAAGGTCGAGACTGGAGGCCTCTAAACTGCAACCTCCTCACGTCTCCAAATACAGCGAGTTTTATACTTAAGGCTTTACTGAGCTGACTTTAATCCCCAGGACTCTTCCTCCTCTTAAACCTACTGGTTTTGGGGTTTATTGTCGCTTCTGTAGAATGAGCAACTAATGAAGTTTTGCTTCAAAAGCAATAAGCATTCTGGCTTGTAGCAAAAATGGGCTGGCCCTGCTGAGAGACCTCGAGGGCTGTGTCCAGTTCTGGGCCCTCCCGGCCAGAGAGCCCTGGAGGGGCTGGAGCGTGTCCAGGGCAGGGAACGGAGCTGGGAAGGGGCTGGAGCCCCAGGAGCGGCTGAGGGAGCTGGGAAAGGGGCTCAGCCTGGAGCAAAGGAGGCTCAGGGGGGACCTTGTGGCTCTGCACAACTCCCTGACAGGAGGGGGCAGCCGGGGGGGGTCGGGCTCTGCTCCCAGGGAACAGGGACAGGACAAGGGGAAACGGCCTCAGGCTGGGCCAGGGGAGGCTCAGCTTGGACAGCAGCAGGAATTTCTCCATGGAAAGGCTGCTCAGGCCTTGGCAGGGGCTGCCCAGGGAGGTTTGGAGTCTCCATCCCTGGAGGTGTCCAAGGAAGGGCTGGAGGTGGCACTCAGTGCTCTGGGCTGGGGACAAGGTGGGCATCGGGCACAGCTTGGACCCCATGGGCTGGGAGGGCTTTCCCAACCTAAATAATTCCGTGAGAGGGCATGAAGGACACCAAGGCATGTACTTATATCAAACTGGCACCACGGTGCACTGGGGTTCTCCTGGAGGAAAGAAAGTCTGAGCTTCATGTGTGCCCTTTTTGGGCAAATCTCCATCCATGGCCTTAGGAACAACCTTTAATGTCCTGGCTGGTGGTTTTCCGTGGAGAGCATGTCCCACATGCCAGGGATAAAATGCCTCTCCTGGGGAACAACAAGGTGTCACTAAGGGTGACTTGTGGCTGCTGATTGAGAGGGCTGGGTTCCACAGCCTTTGAAGCACGGGAGGAGGAGCGGGAATGCCTAACGCTGCAGAACAGCAAAGGCAGCAGACTGGAATCCGAGGGGAGACCTCCCTGGGGACACTCAGCAGCGTGGAAAAAACCTCCCCACGTGACTCAGGCAAACACCACCAAGAGAGAAAAACAAGCTCTTCAAATTAAGCTCCACCAAGCATGGGACACACACACACGTGGATTTGGGAGCTCAGCTGTGACCTCACGGACACCTTCAGGGGGTTCAAGCACAGACCCACCATGACAAACCCTCAGCATCAAAGCAAACCTTTTAATTGCTCATTCCCAGCGTTCACTGCCCACAAACTGGTGGGATATTTTAACTAATGATTAAATAGTGAGGCTGCTACAAGCACATCTTTCCTCTCCCGGGGAGCTACAGCACGTAACGCTCAGCCAAGGCTCAGCACTGCTGTCCTTTCATCCACACCCATTGTACAGAACCCTGTTAGAACACCTCCACATCCCTGGAAGTGCCCAAGGCCAGGCTGGACGGGGCCTGGAGCAATCTGGGATAGCAGAAAGTGTCCCTGCCCATGGAATGGGGTGAAGAGTTTAAGGTCCCTCATAACCCACACCAGTCTGGGATCCTATGATTCTGTGTTTGCATTGCCATCCTCACCTGGTAGTTATGAAATGATTTGGTGCTTTCCTCGTGGTTACGTAGCATTTAAAGGTTAAAAAGAGAATAACCTGTGCACTAAGAGATTTTTTTGACTCTTCTAATACTCCCTTTATATTCAGCAGTTACAAAGGTTTGATTGTATGAGCCCCCCAGGGCTCTCCATGCCGTGCCGTGCCCAGATCACACAGCTCAGTGAACTGGGTGCAAGGTGCCCCCACACCTTTCTCAGCACGGCCTCAAAAGTCCTGAACAAAGACTCCAGGGAGGCAGCAGGGCTTTAATGGCTGAGAAAGGAAAAGAAAAGCGAGGAAATCCAAGACGGGAGAGAGGAGAAATACACGACATATGAAGAGCACAGCAGAGGCTGGGGAGGAAGGCACCACACAGTAGGTGGTTTCCAAAGAACAACCTGACACTACCCTCACATGTGGCCACCCAGTGCTGGATCACTCATCTCCATCATGATGAGATGAGTGGCAATCATTTAGGAACATTTTAGGACTTGCCATCATCACCAACAGCTATTTGCATTTGGGATGTACAGCAGCACTCCCATACAATTGTACCTCTCCTGTCCCTTATTTAGTACAAAATTAGTCATTTTTTTTGCTGTGACAATTCACTGGTGAAGGCAAATCTTAAAAATGAGCTTGCAAGTGTTTTGAGCTTCAAAAATCTGGCCCTGTGAAAGCCCGATGATGGTTCTGCATTTCATCACGTTGTGGCTGTGTATCACAGGAAAAATAAAAGTCACAGCTCAAGGAAGATAACAGGGTAATGTCTGGAAGGGCTCCTGGCTGTCAGGAGGAGCCCTCACAGCTGAAAGGCAAGAGAAAATCTTTCCCTAATCTTTCCTCTCTGAAATTGCATCGTTGTGCTGAAGTACTCAGAGCTATCACAGGAGCACAGCCACCCACACACCCCGATGCACACGGCAGGAGGCTCTGGCAAGCAGGGAAAGCGGGGCTGCATTTCAAGGAGAAATCCCAGACAACCAGACCCAAACAGCCTTAAGGCATCCTTACACCACAGAAAAAGGGGGAAGAGTCTGGGAAATGCCCCTGTGAGCGTGGAAATGGCTCTGCCAGCCCCAAAGCCATCGCTGCTGCCACAGCCCCTCGCCTGTGTGAAGAGCTTCCTTCCCTGGGCTAAGGGAAGGGATCCAGTGGGAAATCCTGCCCCAACAGGGCCAGGCTCCAGTGAGTGGCAGCTTTGATGGAGCTGCAGCCCCAGGCGAGGGCTCTCGCAGGGGAAAGGCTAAAAATGGAACCCCTCACAGGCATTTTTGCTCTGTTTGCCTGACAGTGGCCAAAAGGCAGCTCAGACTAACACCCCCTTCTGCAACTTCTAAGTGTAATTCACTTGTATTTTCCCTCTTCTCCCCATTTCCAGCAGGTCAGTAGATACTTGTGCCTGCCAAATATCCATCAGAGCTGTCACCCGGCTAAAAATAAAATAATCCTGCTACTGGCAAAAAAACAAAATAAGAATTATAAACACTCACATCCCTCAAACACACCAACCCCCTTCAAAGAGGGGTTTTACTTCTCCGTTCGGGTTTAAACACAGCTACTAAAGAAGGTGACATCTCCGAGATTGCCGCCTGGGACAGAGCTCCAGGCAGCATCAGAGGAGGCTGTCCTAGGTTACAATATAAATGTATTTAAGTATTCTATTACCACCAGCTGTGGGCCATTAGCTGTTATCACCTGCTAATGACCCACCCCTGATAACAGACAATGGGCCATCAAGAAACCACCACAGGACTCATGGACTTATCTCATCCCATTGTGAGATGCTCCACCCAGGAGGGAGGAGCCAAGCATTCCCACCTGGATATAACCTGCCCTTGGAACTGCCTAACTTAGCCCTGTCTACTGGGTTACCAGAGGACAAGAGCTACCACTGGCCCTTCAGCTGGAGACTAGACCTTCCAAAGGATCATCGCTTCAACTGAACTACTTCATTTTGGACTGCTACCACCACCCTAACAGGGTGTCAGGTTGTATCTGACTTTGTCAGTGCTTTTCCTTATATAATTTCCCTTATTTCTATTTTTTTCCCTATTAAATTTAATCCTGACTTGTGACCTCCCACCGGTTTTGTTTTCAGACCAATACAAGCCCCAACATCCAACAAGCAGTCTTTAGAGAAAGAGGGAATTGATCTTGTTCTATCAACTTTGAAAGTGCCTCTGCAGCACGTGGAGAGCCTTTCAGGCAGGGTTTTGCAGGCCATCCTGGCTTCGCTTTGATTGCTGTTGTAGCTGGGATCTACAGCTTTGCTATGAGGGGATTATCTGTTATCCCAGCCTTTGGGAGCACCTCCTGCTGGGACAAAGTCTTTTCTCTGCTTAATCTCTTAAATTTCACATAACTAACAGAAGTGCAGCACATCCAGCATCACATTTCTTTCTCCTAATGGTCCTCAGCCCCTCAGGGCCTAAACAATCCCCGAATGGTATTTAACATCACCAGAGCTGATTCTTAATTCACGGATAAACTGAAATCTGGTGGCGTTTTGGGGTTCACAACCACAGTTGCTTTGTGTCACACCGCTGATTAATGCTTTCTCTCTGCTGTTTTTTATGGGAAGGAACAGAGTCAGACGGGATTAAATCGCAGCCCTGGAAATAAAAAAAAAGAATCATTCTGCGCTGCCATGTTGCCCACAAGGAATACCCTTGGCATCAACAGAACCATTTAATGCCTTGCTGTCATTCGGTCCATTCTGTCCTGGCTCAGGCAAATCTCCACTACTTTGTCCCAGGAGAGTGAATATCCTGCCAGTGAAAGGCCGGGAGTCTGTTTGAACAGGGATCACACAAAGCAGAGCTCTTTAGGACACAAGGGCTTATGTGGGGCTCCGTGACCCCTCCTCAGGCCGGGGACACCTTCAAAGCCCAGGGGCACAAAGCAGAAGTCGGGGCATTGTAGATGCTGAAAAGCTGTGGTAGAGAAATCTTTCAGCTTTCTGCAGCATTCTGGGAGAACTTTGCAGTTCTCACAGAAGCTATGAAAACACTGCTATGGGTTTTTGTAAACTAACTCCTTATCTTGCACCTGGGTTTGTTATGCAAGATTGTTATGGTTCTGGCCTTCTGATATTTTGGAATAAGTGTCTTAGAGCTTGACCAATCCCCTCAAGGGGTGGATGGCCAAGCACCTAACTGTCTTATGCCATTCAACACACTCTTTGCGATCCCTGTTATAGAAGATGAATTAATTAATTAACACAGAACTACTTTCTTCCTGAACTTGGTTCGTGTCGTTTCTTGCCGTTCTCGGTACTTTACAGCAACAGGCATTGCTCATCCAGAGCTGCTGGCAACTTTGGGCCATTGATCTTTGCACAGGCAGCGAATCCAAAGGGAGCAGGGAGGTCCTGAGCGCGCCAGTGGGATGTGGATTTGGGGGAGATGTTTCTGCAGCCAAATGAAGGGTTTTAATGTAATCTAAAGACAAGGAGAACTGAGGACTTAAAGGTCGTAACATTGTGTAATTAATTAGAGTGATACTAAATAAGTCACTAAAAGTAAAAGCAACCCAAACTCCTCCCATCAGTTCACTTGCTTGTGGATTCACATCTGTGTGCCAGGGGGGAAGGACATTCCCTATCCATGTTCTCTGACTAAAGAATGTACTGCAATGCAGAAATGAGAAGTAGAGAATTGGAGAGAAAGGGCTAAACCAGTGTTGTACGACATCATGTACGATTATCTTCACGTGAGCATGTCCAGCAGCCCCAGGAGTGGCTGAGGGAGCTGGGAAAGGGGCTCAGCCTGGAGCAAAGGAGGCTCAGGGGGGACCTTGTGGCTCTGCACAACTCCCTGACAGGAGGGGGCAGCCGGGGGGTTGGCCTCCTCTCTCAGGGAACAAAGGATAGGACAAGGGGAAACGGCCTCAGGCTGGGCCAGGGGAGGCTCAGGTTGGACAGCAGCAGGAATTTCTCCATGGAAAGGCTGCTCAGGCCTTGGCAGGGGCTGCCCAGGGAGGTTTGGAGTGCCCATCGCTGGGAGTGTTAAAAAAGGAGGTGGATGTAGCACTTGGGGCCATGGTTTAGGGGTGAACAGGATGATGCTGGGTTTATGTTTGGGTTTTATGACCTTAGAGGTCTTTCCCAGCCTCAAGGGCTCTGTGGTTCTACTTATCAGTTGGCCAAAAACATACAGGGTTCACTTGTTGAAACAAAAGCAAAGGCAGCCTCCCAGCAGTCCCATCTACCCATAAAAGGCACAAATCCAGCCGTCCTAAAGGAACAAACACAGCAATTCTCACACGCACAGCAGGCACAAGTCCCACCCACAGAAACTCCTGGAAAGAAGGCAGGAACAGATCAAGTGCCCGCATAAAAATCCTGTCCTGCTGCACAAAATCCTCTCCAGACACATTCACCTCTCATTCTCCTTTTGCTGTCTTTTCTAGGGGTTCAAGAGACCAAAGATCCGTCCCTTGCCAACCCAGATGAACTGAAAACCACTCATGGTGCTGCTGATGGCTGAACGAGCATCTTGCCACGTTGGGGCCATGTCTGAAGATCAGAGAGACAGCAGAGTGTCACCCCGAGGACACCACAGAGAGGAGGAACCACTGCTGGAGTGTGCCTGGCGGTCCTGGCAGCAGGAAGATGGATGTGCTGGAGGATGTGGAGCTTCTGCATCCCTACCAAGCAGAGGATGCAGCTTTTTTCCACTCAGGTCTCCATTCCTGCCCCTCCCAGAGGTGCCCCGTGGCCCAGGGTGTGCTGTCCTCACCTCTGAGCAGGCCAGGAGAACAGAACCCAGCCTCAAACACTGAATCAGGAGGGGATCCACAGAAACACAAAGCATTTGGTGTTGCTGTAAAGTACCGAGAACAGCGAGAAACGACATGACCTAAGTTCAGGAAGAAAGTGGTTATTTAATTAATTATAATTGGGTTTATATAACTTGGTTCCCAAAGATGACAGGAGGTCATTGGATCTTGGACCAGCCAGCCCCTGTCCCATTGGCCAAAGCTCACAACACCTACTTCAAAATATTATTTTACTGTGCACCATAACAGCTCTGAAAAACAGATCCCAGGCGCACCGATAAAACTCAGTTTACCCAAACCCGTAGCAGTGTTTATCGTGGCTTTCATGAGAGCCACAGAGCTCTCACAGAATGCTGCAGGAAGCTGAAACATTTCTCTACCAAAGCTTTTCAGCATCTACAACTTGGGTCTGCTCACGCAGAATTCCAGGCTGGTGAGGAAGAGAAGAACCGGGGAAATTATCCGTTCCTAATTGTGATATCCATTACAAGACAAGGATTCTAATTACTGTGCTTTTCTGCTTCTTTGCTTGTGCTCCACAGAGCAAATTGTGCAAAGGGAATGGGTTTGTTTCCAGGCGGTTTCGTGCTCCTTTTCCATTTGCCTGCAAGCAAATGGAAGCAACATCAAGCACTTGGCACCAGAGGTCTGGTGGGCACCCATCCCCACGCCAGAGGGACAGCTGGAGGCACCCAGCCAGATCACAACTCTGCTGCAGCACCTCAGGGATACTCTTCTTGAGGATTCAGAATCCCAGAATGATCCTTAATACCTGTGTGAATCTCAGGAATGTCACAATTTTGCTGGGTATCCAATCTGAGTGTTGAATTCTCGGATCTTCCCTTAGGAGAATGCTAAAAATTAATTTTTTTTCACTGTTAATCAGGGGGAGAAACAACTTTTCCCATTAAGTCTGGTGGGCACCATGTCATGAGGCAGTTCTGAAGTTCTTGCTGCTGCCAACAACATCCCCGAAATACAAATGTGTTTGTAGAGGTCCTTGCACTTCATCCCTAGGAAGAGAAACCTGCCTCAATCTATGGCGTAGGACAAAAACGGTCCATGAGAAGCCCTTAGATAGGTTTTCCCAGTCTTTCTGCTCATTCATTATAGAATTATAGGATCAGCGAGGCTGGAAAAGCCCTCCCAGCCCATGGAGTCCAAGCTGTGCCTGATGCCCACCTTGTCCCCAGCCCAGAGCACTGAGTGCCACCTCCAGCCCTTCCTTGGGCACCTCCAGGCATGGGGACTCCATTACAGGATTTGTGATTGCCTTCATTGTTAATATGCGTGAAATGTTCTAAATAAAATTCCATTTTTTTAATAATTAATATAAGCAGGAAGCCATCCAGGAAAGGAAGTGGTGAGTCCCAGTAGATAAGGGATGAAAAAAAGCAATTTTAACAAGAAATCTAGATGAGAAAATCTGAAATTTTTCTTTCAATTCAAGAGTAAAGCCTGTGGAAGGTGGAGGACTTGTGCTATGAGAAAAGGCTGGGAAAATTGGGATTCTTCAGCCTGGAGAGGAGAAGCTTCAGGGTGACCTAACTGTGACCTTCCAGGACCTGAGGGGCCGACAAGAAAGATGGAGAGATACTCTTTACAAGGGATGAAGTGCCAGGACAAGGGGGAATGGCTTCCCAGTGCCAGAGGGCAGGGATGGATGGGATCTTGGGCAGGAATTGTTCCCTGGGAGGGTGGGGAGGCCCTGGCACAGGGTGCCCAGAGCAGCTGTGGCTGCCCCTGGATCCCTGGCAGTGTCCAAGGCCAGGTTGGACACTGGGGCTTGGAGCAGCCTGGGACAGTGGGAGGTGTCCCTGCCCATGGCGGGGGTGGAACTGGATGGGCTTTAAAGTCTTTCCAACTCAAATCAGTCTGGTATTCCATGAGAAACCAAGGCAGAGTCAGCTCAGAGAAGGAATTCCAAGGCTGCAGTTTCCCCTTCTTGGCTCTGGCTTTATCTGGAGTCAAAACATTCTCAGGATAAATGTTTGTTTGTTTGTTTTCTAATGTAGCAATGAGATGTTCAGCAAAGCATATTTCCATCCTAATTCGATGCCTTTCATGCATTCCCCTTTGACTGATCCCATTTGTGTGCAGCAGGATTTCTCTGCCACCCAGGAGGAGTGTCATTTCTTCATATGCTGTGTTGGGGGAAATTGTTTTATGATCCAGCTGCTGGTACCCTGTTACCTTGCAGTGAATCCTTTATTGCTAGCAAACATCATGCTCTCACTACTTCAAAGTTAAATACTATCCCTGTAATACATCTACTGTTTTATAGCCAGTATTTTATATCCAGCATATAATATACAGCATTTTTTCATATCTATCCTCCTCTGATCCCATCCCTCCCTAAATTAAACTATGGAGTTCCATGACCCTTGTGCAGACCTTTTCCCCCGTACGGAACAAAACAAGCAGTGCAACCAAATGCAGGGAAAAATATTTAATCAGCTGAAGCACAGAGCCTTCCCAGAAAAAAAGGAACTAGGTTTTGGTAACACAACTGTGGAACTTCCCACTAGTAAATCCTGGGAACAGGCTTTGCAGGACAAAAAGCAGGAGAACATTAAAATGTCAGCTCCACATCCTCCACGTGCCTCAGCCATAAGCAAAAAAAAAGCAGAAAACCCCAATATCCAGAAGCTCTGGTTCAGCCCCACAGGAAATTGTTAAAAAACCCAGAATTTGAATGGCCAGGCTTAACTTTTTTTGTTGTAATCTTCTGACAGCGCTGCCCAGTGAACAACCCCACTGCTTTCAGCAGGCTCAGGGGTGATGATTTAAGGACTTCTAACTATAATGTAAAAAACGTGGCTCTGACCGAAGCCACAATAAGTAGAAAAGCCGAAAAAAAAGGACAATTTTCCTCTCAAGTGTCCCTTTTACCAAATCACAGGTGACCCTAAGCCTTTGCTGCTGGCAAGGAATAATTAATTTTAAAGCTGCTGAGGTTTTGTAATAGCATTCATTTCTGTGGACGTTTGAGTGCCATAAGCATTTTAATTAAAAAAATCAAAATGACCTTAAAGTTTGGATGATTTTGGTGATTCCATTCTCGAGACCACAGTTCAGCACATTTGTCCCCTTCAATAAGGGGCATCTTTTCTTGATGGTTTTGAAATGCTCTCCGGGATTTCAGTTCCACCCTTAGCCCCTGCAGCCTCCCAGCTGAATTATGTTATTTGCTATGTCATATGATAGAATTACGTTATAATATGATTATTTTATATTATATGCCAAAATATGTTACTCTTGTCTCAGTTGGAAGCCGAATATTCAGCTCTGTATTTACTAAGCCAAAGTGGTCTCGACACAAAAGAACTTAAAATTCCTCCCACATCTCAAATAGAGCAAAATAACATTCCATGATTTTTTCCTGCCCCTTTTAAGTCATCATGTAGTGAAATTGGAACCCGAGCAGACAGCGGGGATCTCACGCCATTTGTTCTGCTCCGAATGAATGCATTATGGACAGGGAGTCATTCCGGCTGCCTCTCCTCACTAATTCTGAGGGAAAAATACTCATTTCATTTGTCAGGGAATAACAGAATTCTCATTGCCCACGTGCCAGAGAAAGCAATTTTATGAAAAGCCTGGAACCGATGGAGAAGGAAGGCGCACACCGGCTTTCCAATGCCCAGAAACCACCTGAGCTGTGCGTGGTTCCACAGATTCCACTGTAAATTCCAGCATTCTCCCAAGACAATGATTTGATCCCCATTCCATCTATCCGCAGGCTGCCAGAATGGGCAATTTGAAATCGAGGTAATTAAAAGTTTTAATTAAACCATGGAAGACACGAGCACACTAAATGTGCTATCTGATACTCCAAGCCAGAAGCAGAGATGGATTTTCCATGGAATGCTTCAAGGTGTGATGGCATATTATGATTATTAAAGCTTACAAATCAGTTACAACTCTAAAACCATCGCCGACAATAATTACAAGCCTAAAACAAACAACTCATTTCATTCTTGTATCATGAGAGCTCTTCTATTAATCTGTTTCTTATCAAGAAGTTCTTAATTGGAAGAGGCTGCACGAAGAAAATCACACTCAAAAAATCCAAGCCCACTTTTTTTTTTTTTAACACAAACCTCAAATGAGAGAAAATCCCTTGAATAAAACTTAGGTATTTTCTCCTCTGCATCACAATAACGTTCTTTAGAGCACATGAAATGATGAAGAAACTTCAGAATCCCAACAACAAGGAGAAAAACTAAACAAGTGATAAAACCACTGATGTCATCAGAATGCCGTGTGCTGTGGGCACAACTCCCACCTGCCTACAGGGAACGGTGTGGGAATCACTGAAGAGAAAAGGGGAGGCTCCGAAAAATGTGACTGTTACAAGTGTCTTTTCTGGACAAAAAAAATGTTATTCAACTGTTCCCTCTCAGCTTCTGCATTCCCTTGATCATGGACACATCCAGGTATCCCAGTCTGACATGCTCCCGTAAATTTTCCTTGTGTCTCCTCCACGTCTGATCCTGTTCCACCCCTTTGAAGACCAAGGAAAGCAAAGCAAATTCCTGCTGTCCCAGAAGCCCTGGCTTTGGCTGGGACCAAGTTATTTTTCCTCCCGGGAGCTGGTGCGGTGCTGTGGGGTGGGATTTAGGATGAGAATTCCATTGCTAGGTGTCTTGGGGTAACTTTGTGATGTTGTAGCCCCCTATCCTTGGCTCTATGCCAAAAAATTAATTTTGTGCCTTTAAACTGAGCCTGAGAGGGGAAAGAGAAAAAAACTGAACTAACTTTTCACAGCAGTTGTTTCAAGGACACCGACGCTCCTCCTCTTCTTCTGCAGCAGCGAGGGCAAGGGGGGGAAACACCCTTGGGGTTTTTCAGCCAGCTTTTTGGCTCTTTTTTTTTTCCGGTGGGAGACGGAGAGTTGAACTTTGTTTTTCCTGGGACTTTGGTTTCTCTTCTTCTCTTCTGGACTGTTTCAACAGCATCTGAACACATCGGGAGAATTTTTCCCGGAGGCCCTGGAGGTCGGGCCCTCGCCAACTCAGTTCCGAGGAGGAGAGAGACCACACCTACAGAAGGACTCTGAAATCCTTCCAGGTTTTCTCTCCACAGCGAGAGATTTCATTATTTACCATTATTATTTGTGTGTTTGTTAAATAAATAGCTTTTATCTCTTTCACTTTCCTTCGAGGAAAATTTCTTTTTTCCCAAACCTGGTGGGGGAGGGGTGTTGGGGTGCACTGTGTGCTGGAAGAGAGACAGGCCCTGAGGATCAGAGAGAGGGGCTCTGTCCTGGGCCCGGAGGTGACCCTGGGAGTGCATCCAGGTCACCGGGGACGGACTGAGAGAGGATTGTGTGTTTATGGACAGACTGGGCCTGTGAGAAGTGTTCATTGCAGTTTGGGGCCTTACAGGGCATTGTTTGCCTGTTACCATCCTAGGTAAAATCTGTGCAATGCCCCAGGTGATTGGGGGACACTGTGGGGAACATCTTTCCTGTTTATAGGATGTGATATCCTGTTGGGTGCTGGGATTTAGGGAATTCTGACTGCGCAATGAACGGCTTTGCCTTTCTCCATCTGATGAGCAAGGTCCTTGCCCATGCGTCAGTACTGCAGAGGGGTGGTTGTAACCTGCCTTCTATCAGAGGATATTTTCCTCCAAATCTGTCCAAACCAGCACACTAGGGCACTGATGCTGTGGCTGGTGCTGGGTCATGCTTACCCCAAGTCAAGGACTCTCAGTTTTCCACGCTCTGCCATCCAAACACAGCAGGAAGGAACCAGGACAACAACTCACCCTGACAAACTCTCAACGTGATTCCCTCCTGAGACCCTTCCAACTTGTGGCATTCCAACTCATCCATGCACCCCACACCAAGGGCTTCTCTATTTATCTTGGTTCCCCAGATTCTCCAGGTTCCCTCTTCAAGACAGGCCTGCATTTCCTCAGTCTTTTCCTAAAAGCACTTTAGAACCTACCAAAGACTGTGCAGAATTCAGGGTTTGCTTTTTAAACTCAGCACTCCCACCCCTCACCTCCTCACCTTGGCAGGGTTTGAATTATTTGATTACACAGCACTGAACATTTTCCATATTTCATCCAATGATGAGCCAAATTGAAATGCAGGGTCCACGCAGCATCTGAATATTGTATTGTTCATCAAGTAGAGATGGCAAACCTCCCCCCACCAGAATCTCACCGTGACAGAAAAACGAGCCTGTGTCAAATTACAACTGAAATTACATCCCTGCATAAACAGCAGGAGCAGTGAAATGGGAAAAACTGCCACGCAAATTATCCCAGCTGGCAAGATGTGTTCTCTACAAAGGTCTAATAGAGAAATACTGTGAATTTTGGGGGAAAAAAAAAACCCAGACACCAAGAACCCCGAACTATACTACAGCAGCGTGAGCCTGATGACACCTACCAGCCTTCCACTGTCCCAAAGCTAGCCTGATTTTTAAGGCCTCAAGAGCTCAAAACACTGGATTTGCTTCAGACTGAATTCATGAGAACATTTTCCAAGCAACATGTGGGAGGCAAGGAACACCAAGAGATTATTAAATACCAGGGTTTGGAGAATATAACCTTTGGGTGCATACCCTGTGGCATTCCAAGTCATTTCTCCATGGATTTAACACCGTTTGTGTGGGAAGAAGCTTCACCCATCCTCGAGGGTTAACGCTGAACTGTTAAGAACAGTAATAACGTGATTTACACTAAACAATTTCTGTATGAAGAAAAAACCCCATGTTTTAAATTTAAATAAAAATAATTTCTCCTGAAATCACAGTGACCCACCGTTGGCAAATACATGAGGGAACCCAGAAACCTGCCAGGTGCTCCCATGCAAGGCTTTGCACCTCCTCTTTCAGAGTCCATGAGAATAACACACAACAGAGGTATCCAGGACTAAAAAAAAGGTGTGACAGAGGCTGGAAGTGTCAGGATTCAGCTTGGAACCAATTTCAGTGTTTATTGTGGTGATGATCCATCTTTTATGTGAGGAAGGTCTGGGTAAATGAGTTTATCCCAGATGAGCGTGAACCGACACCTGCTGTGAGGCGTGGGGAAAGGCAGAGAGAGCCCCAGGAGGTACCAGGAAAGGATGTGAAGAGAAATTCCATCATTGCTCTGGCCTCATCTACCCAGAGCCACTGTACCTGCACCGACAGAGGTGCACAGGTGGGCAAAGAGCACCTGAGCTGTGAGAGCATCACGGGTCAGGCACAGGATCCAGCTCCTGGCTGTACATATCCCTGGAGTAAACACCACTGCAGGAGAGGGGCTATTCCCTTTCCCTTTCCCTTTCCCTTTCCCTT
>VZTI01003932.1:8820-61125 GCA_013397865.1 Struthidea cinerea | reverse complement strand
ATTTCCCTTCCCCTTCCCCTTTCCCTTTCCCTGAACTTCCCTGAACTTCCCTGAACTTCCCTTCCCTGAACTTCCCTTCCCTGAACTTCCCTTCCCTGAACTTCCCCAATGGCTATAAAGCAGGAATGAACCCATGGAGGTGGGAGTGAGACAGGGAACCACTTAGGGCTAAATTACAGCTCACGGGGGAAAGATTCCAGAAACTGGGAGCTAAAGGAGAAAACAAACGAGTTCAAGATGCCCCACGGTCATTTTCTGGATGCCTGACCCCAGCAGTGTCCCCCCACCCTGTGGCACTGTTGACAGCATCCTTTGAAGCCATTTTTTCTCTCCCTCTGGAGCAGGGGAGCAGCTTTCACTGCTGAACAATGGGATGTGCTCGGCTGCAGCACCCCGAGGTCACACATTAATTGTACCTCATCTCAGCACCAACGCTCTCAAAGAAACCTTTGTGCCCAGGGCTGCCCTCAATTTAATTTTCATCAGAGGCCTACGAGTGGAAATAAGTCATATCAGCCCCTACCTACTCCCAAGATCCCTAGGTTTCCTTTGGGACATAATTTCCACACCCAGCTCCTCTGGTGAATGTGAAAGCTTTTACTAATCTGAACCAAAATAATGTGCAAGAGCTGGGGTAAAGATAAGAAGATAAAAGGGGAAGACAGCAGGATGTGTAAGCACAGTGGCTACAATCAGTGTATAAAGGTAGGAGCTACTTCCTGGGGCATCAAAAGAGAGCGATGTTTACGGACATTTGTTTTCCCGAAGGGAGGCCATAAAGCACCATTTGAATGATTTCATATCTGCTCCAAAGATTGGTACAGGAGAACTTCAAAAGATAAGGATACATCATTCTGCAACTCAAACTGCTCTCCGAAGTCCCATTAATGTTGTTCATTCTCCCCTGCAGAAATGAACCCGTAACTCACTCACAGGGGTTGCAAGAAACGCCATAAAATTGTCAGTATCTCGCAGGGCAAACGTCTGCATGGGAAAGATAGCGTGGAGTTATGGTGCATGTGAACCCTCAGCAGCCTTCCTGTTGATACTTCATCACCTGCCACACAGCTGGGGCTGCCCCAGCTATAAAAATCATACACGGAATGGGTTGGGTTGCGAGGGACCTCAAAGCTCATCTCGTTCCACCCCCTGCCATGGGCAGGGACACCTTCCACTGTCCCAGGCTGCTCCAAGCCCCAGTGTCCAGCCTGGCCTTGGACACTGCCAGGGATCCAGGGGCAGCCACAGCTGCTCTGGGCACCCTGTGCCAGGGCCTGCCCACCCTCCCAGGGAAGAATTTTTTCCATATATCCAACCTAAATTTTCCTATTGAGCTGCCGAACTTGAGGTGGACGGAGGTCAGGTGGGATCTCTGCAAAGGACAAACCTCCTTGGACAGCAGACGTTCTGCAGCCAGCAAAAACATTGAATATATTTAACTATTACAACTCAAAAGGTGCGAAGGAAGGGGTTTCCAAGCCAGTTAACGTTTTCCTTGGCCCATCCTTCAACACTTTGACATTTGGAGGTGTCTTTACAACCTCATGTTTGTTCTCTGCTCGCGCTCCCAGGGTGTCACAAGCAGCTTTAGAAAAGCTTTCAGATCACCAAGCAACCACAGGGCTCCAGTTTCTATTTTAATTTATATATATATTTAAAGTAAGGTGTTGAAAATCCCTGTAATTAGAACCAAAAGCATGCACTTGTGGGACTTCTCAATTGAAAACCACCAGTGAGTTCCCACAAGAGGTTTCCACTGGATCCAGAGGTTTCTGGGACTATTTTATCAATCAATAAATGCACCCCAGTTTTAAAAGTGTGTTTATGCATCCGTGCTGCAAAACAAGATTGCACGACTGTGAAAATTGCATCTCTTCTCACAGCACTTCATTTCCAGCAAACTAAACGTGGCACTACCGATAACCCCCATAATGAGGCAACTTGATGTGAAATAATTCCAGTTTTCACAGCCTTCAGGAACAATTATGTTAAATGCACGGTGATTTAGGTGACTGAGTTTGTTCGAGCATATCTGCAGAGCCTTTTCCCCACCTTCCAGGCCTCGAAGGCTCCTGCAAGTGATCTTGGTCACACAGGGAAAGCTGGCTTGTGGTTGTGGTGAAAGCCTCAGCACGTGGCCTGCAGAGACTGCTGACTGCAGGGAGCCTTTATGGATTCTCCTTTGAGGAACTCTGGAGGAAAACCCCACAGGGAGCAGATGGGAGGGGAACTGCAAGTCAAGACAATGCTGGCCCATGATTTTTTGTGTTTCTGGCTGTAAGAGAGAGCCACTGGAGCCCGGTGTTATATCCTAAGTGCTTCCTCTGCCATCTCTTGCCCTGCAGCAGCGCATGCGTTTACCTTAAGATTGGAAAAAGGAGAGTAGAAATTTCATTCCTGTCCTTGCTGTAGCATTGCACCTTCTTCTGTGACCTCAGCAGAGGACTGAATGAAGTTCTGCCCTGAAGAGATTGTCCAGAGAGGCTCTGGGCTCTCCTCCCTGGGGCTGTTGCAGAGCTGTGTGCACACAGTGCTGTGCCCTGTGCTCTGGGATGGCCCTGCTGGAGCAGGGAGGTGCCACCAGGTGCCCTCTGTGCTCCCTGCAACCTGAGCCACCCTGGGGTTTTGAACATGGAGAATATATCACCTATGTAAATATAACAGTGAATACTCTGGAAGTAGGATTAATTCTATAAACTATCCATCTTTAATGGCAGAACATATTTTTCACTAAGTAATCCTCACAAAGTTGTTATGTTGTCTCCGAAATGAAGCCATATTTCGAGATTTCATTATTACAACGTACAAAACCAGGGGTTGAGACGTGGGTGAATACCAATGATCTGGTGAGAGGCGAGTCACAACCAAGACAATCTGGCAGAATCTTTCAAGCCCTCACATTTTATTTTATCACCATTATATGGCATAGAACTGTTTATGGAATAGTCTAATAAAAGTGATACAACACTGTGTGAAAGCATTTAAATCAAAGGACTACTGGATCCTGTCTTTTAAGGTCTGCTTAGCTGGGAGCTGTTTTCTGAAGGGCCTGCTGGAGACCCTGCAGTCACTGAGCCTCATCAGTTTTCCTCCATTCTGTGGAAAACCCTCAAGGTCTCTTCTACTCTCTGTTGGTTGCTCCTTGTTTAATAATCAGGGAAGCACTAAAGAATTGAGGTTTGATGAGACCTGGAGCTCATCCTCACCCCTGAGACTGTGGGAAAACAGCAGAAGACAACGTTGCACCCTTTGCCCATCTGGTTTTGCTCCAGACGTGCACAGACATCACTTTACCAGCACAGAAGGTACAAAGAGTGACCCTTCTGTATTTTTGTGGGTATTTCAACACCAGTGCCTGCAGAGTGAGGCAGTGTCCTTAAGCTGAACATTTCAGGTGATGATCTCCCTTCTGCATGATCGGTATTTAGTGGTGCCAAAAGGCTTGTGGAATTTGACTGCTTGACTGCTGAATTCTGATATTTCCCACACAGCCATCAGATTTCAACTATCCTGACTGCTATAAAATGTGCCTAAAATTATACTCTTCAGCAAAACTCACGGCAAACAGTCTCATCATGTGTGATTACCATGGTCAGTGTGTCTTTCATGCTCACTGTGAGGCCAAAAGCAAAATCCGCCCTGCCCTTCAGTAGAATAATTCCTGGATAGCTGGAACAAGAACCAAGAAACCATATATAACTTTTCATAGTACACAGCAATCTCCACGGAGCACAGAGAGACTGATCCTCCACCAATGCTGAGTTCTCACCTTCAGCAGTTCTGTTTGGCAGTCTCAGATTTCAAGGTTTTCCACAAGTGCCACGTGAAACATCAGCTTTGCTTCAGTTCCAGAGGCTCCTGTCTTTCCAAAATATTCCTTTTACCAAGAACTAAATCTGGGGGGAGGAAGAGGCAAAGGCTCTCCTGAGGCCCACGCTGCACAGAACTGCACTCAACTCCCTTCCTAATCTAATTCACTTTGGAAGTCCAGAGAACCAAGGAGAGTCTCAGCACTGTTTAATTACAGAATCCCAGGATCCCCGCGGCTGGGAAAGCCCTCCCAGCCCATGGAGTCCAACCTGTGCCTGATGCCCACCTTGTCCCCAGCCCAGAGCACTGAGTGCCACCTCCAGCCCTTCCTTGGACACCTCCAGGCATGGGGACTCCAAACCTCCCTGGGCAGCCCCTGCCAAGGCCTGAGCAGCCTTTCCATGGAGAAGGAGGGATATTCCCATGCCCTGACCTGCGCTGCTCCTCCTGCTGTCAGCCCTGGCCCGTGCAGTGCCTGGAACCATCAACCACAGCAGATACACAAACCTGGAGCTGAAAAGGGAAGGCAGTGACTCCAAAACTCTCAGGTTTAGTGGCAAAAGCCAAAAGCCACCTGGATTTTAGTGCTCAGCCCAGAGCACATCCAGGTGCTGAGGAACAGCTTCCTGCTGTCCCAGCTGAGAAGAGCAGGAAGGGAAAGAGTAGGGACACACTGAGCTTCTCTTGCAGCAACAGTGGTTCCTGCCACCACCATCCATCTTCCCCTTGTGTCAGCCAGGCACTTGGAGAAGTGTTCCCATGCTCCATTAAGCCAGCTGGAATCGGCCTGGAATTGACCTGCTAATGCAAAGGAATCATATGACTCTAAAAGGGACAATTTGTTGCAGGGCTGGAAAACCATTGGTGTGAGAAGAATCATCCCCCAGCTAATCAGCTCTGGCCACCTGCGGAATGGGCTCCATCAGGAGGGAGCACAGGGAAAAAAGCAGCGCCGTGAGATCCCTGCAGCTGTCAGGACATTTGGAGACGCAGCAGCCTGAGGTCCTTACGATGGTTAAACAGTGCATGGTGACAGCCAGCACGGAATTGTGCACGAAGGGGTGAAAGTGAACTCTTGAACTCTCCACAGAAGCCTTTGACTCATTATCTCGATCACTAAATTTTCATAACACCGGATTAAGCAAAATCGCCACGTCCTGAATCCTCCTTTGTGTGTGGTGAGAGAGAGGTGAGGTGGAAACAAATCAGGGAGTGTTGGGGTGGAGAGAGACAGGCCCTGAGGATCAGAGAGAGGGGCTCTGTCCTGGGCCCGGAGGTGACCCTGGGAGTGCATCCAGGTCACCGGGGATGGACTGAGAGAGGAGTGTGTGTTTATGGCCAGACTGGGCCTGTGAGAAGTGTTCATTGCAGTTTGGGGCCTTATAGGGGATTGTTTGCCTGTTACCATCCTAGGTAAAATCTGTGCAATGCCCCAGGTGATTGGGGGACACTGTGGGGAACATCTTTCCTGTTTATAGGATGTGATATCCTGTTGGGTGCTGGGATTTAGGGAATTCTGACTGTGCAATAAACGGCTTTGCATTCTTCCCCCTGATGAGCAAAGTCCTTGTCCATGGGTCAGTGCTGCAGAGAGGGAGCTGACCCTGCGTGCTCTGCACACAGCCTGGCCAGGCTGGGGAGCCCAGGGTTCGGGGCCTGCAAAGAAGGGAGCGATCATCCTGGCCAGAGGAAAGGCAGTGCAGGGATGTCGCTGTTACGTCCGAGGCGCATAAAGAACACGACACAGAGTTCAGGCTCATGAACAAGTGGAAGCGCTTTAACAATTTTCCAACTACTTTTATAGGAGAGATTGCAAAAGTGCGTTGAGTGGCAATAGGTAATTGGTTCCTCGGCCATCCACCCCTTGAGAGGATTGGCCAAGTTCTAAGATACCTATTCCAAAATATTTTCAAAGTCAAAGCCATAACAATCTTGCAAAACAGCCTGCAGGTGCAAGAAGTTTATGGAACTGTGACCTTGTTTAAAACAGTTTGCATAGGAAAGACAGTCTGCTCACAGAATATTGAGAAAAGGCTGAGGAATTTCTCCGCTTCTAACTTTTTAGCACCTACACAGGGAGAGCCTGGCAACGGGGGCAATCTGCACAGACAAGTGTCACGGGGTGCCCAGGGACCTTGGCTGGTGGTGCTCAACCCTGGGAACGGGGAGACCGCGTGAGCAAGCAGGATCTCCTGCACAGCCTTCCCAGCCAGCAGGGATCTGCCCTGAGGGCAGGAAAGGCAGGAGATAACAAAGATGCTGGGCTGAGGGTGGCTCACAGGGGCGAGCCATGAGGGAATCAAGTCAGGGAAAAGCTCTGACCTCGTTAGGCTCCTAAATAAACCCCAGGACCCAGATACCTTACGGGCTGTCCAAATCCAGATCCCCCTTCCCGCTGCGCACCTGACACAGCACCACAAGCCTGACCACTCTCCCAGCTACTGGAGAAGGGAGAAGCCACCATGTGAGAGTGAAGAGGAGCCCCAGGCTCAGGCTACCCCCTGCTCCAGGACTGGCTGCAGCAGCACAGCTCCCAGGGACACACAAAGGAGACGGCACCAGCCCGGAATCCCAGAATCCCAGACTGGTTTGGGTTGGAAGGGACCTTAAAGCCCATCCAGTGCCACCCCTGCCATGGGCAGGGACACCTTCCACTGTCCCAGGCTGCTCCAAGCCCCTTCCAGCCTGGCCTTGGACACTGCCAGGGATCCAGGGGCAGCCACAGCTTCGCTGAAGTTTTCACAGATACATTCACACATTTTTGTTCAAGTCACTAAAAAAGAGGGCACTTTTTGGGAAATGGATCAAAAATGGAAGTCATGGCTGTATTCACTTTCATATAAAGCTTTAAAACTAATTATTATTAGTATCTGGAGGAGGAGACAAATTGGGATAAACTTCATAAAAAACGGAAGGCGTGGAAAATATTTTTGCACACGAAAGACCAGTTACGATTTGTCATTGGTTCAGCACTGCAGAAACCCAAATGGAATTCTTTATAAACAAATATTTCGCTTAGCAAACTTCCAGATGATGCAGTAAAGTATAATAACCTCCCTTAAACTGTAATTTCAACCCCTGCCTTGGAGTACATAATAATAAGAAATAACTGCCCTGTCAGGATAATGCTCATGCAGCTTCTAAAGGACCAATCAAAAAACCCAAACCCCACAATTAACCCCCTCATTGCCCCCCTCCCAGAAACAAAGATCAAAGAAATAAAAACCAACGGCAATGCCCATTTCGACTTGATGGCAGCAAAATCTAAGTTCAAGTGGCAGAAAGTATCAATAAACAAACTCCTCAGAGCGAGTTACAGCCACTTCAGCTTTATTACTTATTTAGAGACTATTCATCTCCAGCAGCCATTAGACTGACACTATATCCCATTCCACTCCAAAATAATTCTCTCATCTGATCTTCTGGATGTGGTTGGATTAAAAAAAAGGTGAATGTAGAAGAGGCTGATTTATAGAAAACTGAGTGGTTTTAAAATCTCCTAAGCTCAGTACTTGCCGTTAGTATCAAAAATAGGGTCTCTGGATAAAAGTTCCAGCCACAGGAAAGATAAAACATTTAGGGAAATGATTCATTTGTGTTCCCTGTCCAGAAATTTATTCAAACTTTGATCAAAATCAGCCCTTTCTGTATTTCTACATGAAATGAAGGCACAATATGAGCCTGAGGTGATGTCATAGAGTCACTGAACCATGGAAGTTTGGGTTGGAAGCAACCTTAAAGATGATGTAGTTCCACCCCCTGCCATGGGGGGTAACAGCTCCCACTGTCCCAGGCTGCTCCAAGCCCCAGTGTCCAGCCTGGCCTTGGACACTGCCAGGGATCCAGGGGCAGCCACAGCTGCTCTGGGCACCCTGTGCCAGGGCCTGCCCACCCTCCCAGGCAACAATTCCTTCCCAATATCCCATCCAGCCCTGCCCTCTGGCACTGGGAAGCCATTCCCTGTGTCCTGTCCCTCCATCCCTTGTAAAGAGTCTCTCTCCATGTTTCCTGCAGCTCCTTCAGGCCCTGCAAGGCCACAGTGAGGTCACCCCAGAGCTTCTCCTCTCCAGGTGAGCACCCCCAGCTCTCCCAGCCTTTCCTCCCAGCAGAGCTGCTCCATCCCTCTGCTCATCCTGGAGCCTCCTCTGGGCTCTCTCCAGCAGCTCCAGGCCCTCCCTGTGCTGGGCCCCAGGGCTGGGGCAGCTCTGCAGGTGGGGTCTCAGCTGAGCACAGGGGCACAGGGGCAGAATCCCCCCTCCCCTGCTGCCCACGCTGGGGGCTCAGCCCAGGGCATGGGGGGGTTCTGGGTCCCAGCTCTCACCCACAGCACCCCCAGGTCCTTCTCCCAGGGCTGCTCCAGCTGCTCATCCCCAGCCTGGATTCCAGTGGGTTCCCAGCTCTGCCGGTTCCCCGAGCCCAGTAGGAAGGCCCAAGGACAGGAATTCTCCCAGATGGAAGGTGCTTTATGAACATTTTTCTTGTCACTGTGACTACAGATCACTAATTCCACACAGGAAAATAATTCCCTGTGTCAGGGAGGAGCTGTGCCTGTCTTTGGCATCTCTGCTGCTGCAGTGAGACAAAGATTAGATGAGGCACGGTCTGAGCATCTCCTTTTTTCGCAACATAAAGAACACGTGTCAAATTCCCACCCATCGAGTATAAATACATCTTCAACTTCACTGCCTCAAATGTGCCACAGACTGGAACAAGACCCTCACCATAAATTTAGTTATGTTAAAAAGAAAACAAACCCTTAGGGGACTGATAGAAAAGGAAAGGATGGTCAGGAAAATATCCACATCTCTGAGTTCTGGATTTCTGGCCAAGTTTGAAGCATTCAGCTGGATGAAGGGAAGTTTCTAAAGCTCCAGGAACTTTCCAGAAGCAGCCTCACACACTTCCATTCCATGCAGGAATGCGCCATGCCTACTAAATACCACACCTGCACACATTGCAAATATGTCAATTATTTGATTCCTTCAGGGAGACAAACATTTCTTAATTCAGTGAAAAAGCCCCATATAAACTCGTGGCACAAGGTTATTTTTAACAACAACAAAGTAAGGTGGGGCAGTATTGCCAGCACTGCACCACCACCTCATTCTTAAATGTGGGAAGAGGTGAGATGAAAAACAAGGGAAAATAAACAACCGAAAGCAATCCAAGTGGGGCTCGGTGCTAAATCTGGGTGCTCATTCCAGCTAAGGAAAACAGATTGAATCCAATGCTGTCACAGCCTTAAAATACCTACACCAGAATGCACCAAATTCCTCAAATATCTTCAGATCCATAACTTTTATGCAGCCTTTTCAGAGCTTCCTTATAAATTTCTCCCCAAACACATCAAATACATTAGCTTCAGATAAAACCTGCTCCTCAAATAACTTCTGCTATAAGGAAGGAACAAAGGTCAATCACAACTAAATTGGATTCTTCTAACAAAAATGAGAAAAACTCTCAGCCATGTAATGTGGAATTCAGGGATGGGTTGGTTTCAGAATTAATTACGACTGCCAAGTCCTCCTCAAAGAAAGCAGAGCATAGCAAACGATGCCAATATATAGATATTTATTAGGTGCAGCCTAGCCAGGGACTATTCCTGCTTTCTGCTATAATCATCCAACAAATCTGCTGTGAAAATCCCTGAAAATGCAGTGCTGGGTTTTGTTAGTTCTGTAAAAGTCGATGTATTAAAAGATTGTGTCTGCAACACCCCTTGGGCACCAATCTCTGCTCTCTGTGACAGGGACAGCACCCAGGGAACGGCTGGAGCTGGGTCAGGTTGGGAATTAGGGAAAGGCTCTTCCCTCAGAGGGTGCTGGGCACTGCCCAGGCTCCCCAGGGAATGGGCATGGCCCCGAGGCTGCCAGAGCTCCAGGAGCGTTGGGACAGCGCTGCCAGGGATGCCCAGGGTGGGATTGTTGGGGTGTCTGGGCAGGGCCAGGAGCTGGATCCATGATCCCTGTGGGTACCTTCCATGATTCTGTGAAACTATAAATCTTCAGCATAACAAAGGAAAAAGTTATTATTTCAAGAACCTGTGAAAAGGAATAAGAGGCTTAACAAACATCCAGTGTGGCCCAGAGGAACGTGACCGAGTAATGATTGTTCTTGTACAGAAGATACCCTCTGAGAAAAAGCCCGGCTTACCCTCAACCAGGAGTTCACAGTGTTATTTATCCATGTTACCAGTTTGGAAAAATGCCCCTCCATCAAAGCCCACCCTGATTTACAGACAACTCCCTCTGGTTGTCCGGGACAGGGGAAAGCCAGGAATTGGACAGGCAGGACACCCATCTGTCGCTGTTATGTCCGAGGCGCATAAAGAGAACGACACAGAGTCCAGGCTCATGAACAAGTGGAAGCGCTTTAATAATTTCCCAACTACTTTTATAGGATAGATGGCAAAAGTGTGTTGAGTGGCAATAGGTAATTGGTTCCTCGGCCATCCACCCCTTGAGAGGATTGGCCAAGTCCTAAGATACCTATTCCAAAATATTTTCAAAGTCAAAGCCATAACAATCTTGCAGAACAGCCTGCAGGTGCAAGAAGTTTATGGAACTGTGACCTTGTTTAAAATAGTTTACATGGGAAAGACAGTCTGCTCACAGAATATTGAGAAAAGGCTGAAGAATTTCTCTGCTTCGAGCTTTTTAGCACCTACACCCATCCATCCAACAATCCCATGATCTTTAACTCAATCTCAATTAAGATAAAACTTTCTATTCCACGGTGTGGCAGCTCACAGAAGATTAACTTCTCACAGGGAAGACACTAAGTGGGACAGTCCCTCAGACTGGCAGGATCTGTCACTTGTGCCAGCATTCCCTGGAATTGCCCATTATGGACATGGATTTTATTTAGAGGGTTCTACTTTCCCGCTAGAGAAAAGCTTTTCTTTTTAAACACCATAAAGCAGCACTTCTCTCCCGTGCTACTACAACAGCAGGAATTTTAAACAGGCCCAATGGGGATTTTAGGTCTTAAAATCCTCCTTTACACTCCTTGCCACAGAACAAAACACAATTCCCATTTATTTGAAATCAAATATGTAATTATCCATCAAATGAGGCACGGAGTTTCCAGACAGCACACGGCAGGAGATTGCTTTGGGAAAAGATGTTGCTTTACCTTGCATAAAGCAGACCACGCCATCAACTCAGGATAAGTGTTCGAGAAAGGCAGAAAAGAAGACAAGAAAAATAAGGAGAGAAAATAGGATTGCCTTTTTTCCCTTCTACAAATTTCTCCTCCTTTCTGCACAGCAGCTCATTGGAACTAAGGTGATGTCACAGAATTATAGAACAAAAGCCCATCCAGTGCCACCCCTGCCACGGGCAGGGACACCTTCCACTGTCCCAGGCTGCTCCAAGCCCCAATGTCCAACCTGGCCTTGGACACTGCCAGGGATCCAGGGGCAGCCACAGCTGCTCTGGGCACCCTGTGCCAGGGCCTCCCCACCCTCCCAGGGAACAATTCCTTCCCAATATCCCATCCATCCCTGCCCTCTGGCACTGGGAAGCCATTCCCTGTGTCCTGTCCCTCCATCCCTTGGAAAGAGTCTCTCTCCATGTTTCCTGCAGCTCCTTCAGGCACTGGAAGGCCACAGTCAGGTCACTCTGAGCTTGGTGTCCCCTGCAAACCTGCCGAGGGTGCCCTCAGTCCCTTCATCTGTTAATGAAGTTATTGAACACCACTGGTCCCGGTACAGACCCCTGAGGGGCCCCGCTGGTCACTGATGTCCATCAGGACTCTGAGCCATTGACCACGACCCTCTGGCTGTGACCACCCAACCACTTCCTCATCCATCCAACCTTCCATCCATCCAGTCCAGCTGTCTCCAGCCCAGAGAGAAGGATGTTGTGGGGACCCCTGTCAGAGGCGTTCCAGAATTCCAGATAAATGAGATCCGCGGCCCTTCCCTTGTCCACTGATGGAGTCTCCCCACCAGAGAAGGCCACGGAGGCCAAGGAGGATTTTCCCTTGGTGAGGCCGTGCTGGCTGTCCCAAATCACCTCCCTGTGCTCTGCGAGCCTCAGCAGAGCTTCCAGGAGGGGCTGTCCCAGGATCTTCCCAGCACAGAGGGGAGGCTGACAGGGCAGTGGTTCCCAGGCTCCTCCTTTCCACCCTTTCTAGAGGTGGGGACAGTGTTTCCTGTTAGAAAATGGTATCTAATAAAGACAAGAAGCAAGGTTCAAGCAGGAGCTCTGTGACCTTCCTTGAGGGAGCAGTGACACCTCCTTAGCTGGACAGGTCTGGTTCCCAACACACAACAGCAGTTTTAGAGAATGTGACAGCACATTCCTCTTTTCCAACAGAAGCGTCCTGTGGGATCCACTCTGGCTGTCCCTCAGATTGCCCCAGGAGACAGAGCTGCAGAGGTAACAGGCAGAAGAAACCAAACCAAGGAGAGGAAAGCACCTGGCCCTGGGTTCTCAAAATATTCCTCTATTTTTTCCAATATATCACACACCAATCGTGTCAGGAGAACTTCTCCTCCAGGTCAGTGAGCAGCCTTTTTTGGATACAGGGATCCACAGACTCCACATCAGCCTGGCAATCCTGAGATCAGATTATCCTTTCATTCTCATTGATACAGAGTCTATTAGAGGCTTGACATCTTGTGACCTGTGTGTTATCCTCATTTTCGATCAACCTTTTGCATTCCAGAGGATGCAAGTCTCTGCCCTTCCCAGGATTTCCTGCATGGTGTTCAGTTCAGCAGTGCAGGCAGGAGATTTTAAGGGAAAAAACAAAAGTCTGCCAGCCAGGGGAAAGTGGGCAACCACCCCGAGAAGCCTTGAATTTTATCCCAGTTTTGATAAGACTCATTAAATGAAGCTGTGAAAACAGAATTCATGAGCCTCCAACGTCTGGGCTCTCAGGAAAGGCAAGAGGATTTCTGCTCGGGGCTGACAGATCTTCCAAGAGCCAGCCACAGCTCGTGCCCTACTACACAGCTCATGTCCATAATTCTCACTTCTCCAACCAGGAATACAGCCAAGAAAGCCATTAGGCAAAATAACCCCCTGATCCACCAATGCATCACTAACACTCCAAAACAGCTGAGCGAGAACAGGAATTATGGCAAAGGCTTGAGTACGCTGAGAGGGAGAGACAGAAAACTCTGTGGGTGGATTTAGAGCTTTGAATTCCTCTCCCAAGGGAAGAAGGATGCAGTCAGAAAACATCAGGGGAAAACTAGAAACAACATTGGGGCCTCTATTCCATGTTTTTCTTTGAAATAACAAACAGTTTTTGTATTTTCAGCTTCCACCAGAGAGAGGGAAAATGAAATTACTCTGCTGATGCCTCTTCAAAGCAAGGGCTGCTGCCAGACACTGGCCAATCCAGCATTCCAGGAATTTAAAAGCCCTGAGCCTAACTAATTGCAAGAGCCAGCCTTGAGCTGGTAGAAGCAAGAAGAGTGTGTTCACATCTGCAGCTGGAGAGAGAATCCTGGAAAATGTACCCACATTCATAGCAGAGCTTTAATCCTCACCCAAAACCAAACTAAACAGCAGTAAAAATTGTGCCCAGAGGGATGGAGGCACAGATACAGCAACATCCCCCACGGGAAATGGAATACCCTGGGAAGCAAAGCAGTGGCATTATGGAAGTCTGACACACCTTCCCCAGCCAGGTGATGGATGTCACTGCTCTGGGAATGCCAGAGGAATATCCAGCTTCAGCTGCTGCAACTTTATTAAGTCACAGAGAAATGAAACGGAGCCATTCCTCTAATTCCTCCAGCTCGTGTGTGTCCGGGGCTGCCCAGGGAGGGGCTGGAGCCCCCATCCCTGGAGATCTCCAAGGAACAAGGCACTCCTTGCTCTGCTCCCTGCTTTCTCCAGGCAAAACCAAGGCTCTTTGAAAGAGAAAAGCTGCCCTTGGAAGTAGCATTGGGGTGTTTATGCTCTCTCCTCTAACAGGAACACGCATTACAGATAAAAATTAATGCCAGTGCCTATAATATTTTATTTTTTTTCACACAGCCCTGCCATAAAGCTAAGAATGCAGAGAGAAACCTAGAGCAGGCCTGATTAATTATACATACTAAATTAATTATACATACTGAATCATTTTACTACAGAAGAATAAAAATGTATCTGTGTTCTAATTGCAATGTTAAAACACTTACACCAAGCTAACCCCTAAATAACTGTGAAACCACGACAACAGCATTTACTTCTGGCAAGTTCTCCAACATATCTAATGAGGTGAGGACTTAACACAAATAAATTCCTCATATTTTAGCAAAGTCTCTTACCTCAGCATATCCCCATTCGGAAACTGCTGAATTTGGAATTTGCTGAAATTAACCCCAAATTTATGAGCACTTAGCAAGGCCTCTGGCTACCTGCACTCACCAGGAGGGAAAGGTAAAACGAGTTGCACCTCATTCGAAGGGAGAGCATGCTTCAAACTTCATTTCATGGTGAGGAAATAAACTTCTCTCCTTAAAAACCGGCATGGGGAACACTCATTTGGAAGAGGAGCAAATGATGTGTAGAAAAGGCTGCTTTGTCTCTGACCTTCTGTAATTCCAGTCCTGCTTTTAATTTCTGACCCGAGTTTCACACTTCAAGACTTGATTCCTCGAGTGCTGCAAATTTAAATTGCAATTCCCTAAGTCAGAAGTTTGTTGGTTTTTTTTCCTGTGCTCCATGTAATTGGAAAGATTGGGATGCCAATCACAGCACGCAAAAAGTCCCAAGTACCCCTTTTGAGATGAACCAGATTTCACAGCAGAGGGAAACTGCACCTCAGGAATCCCAGAGATCTGATGCCCAGCAGAGCAAGAGGAATTTCCAGTCCCAACTCCTGCAATAAAAACATGTTGGAGAACCCAATAAAACACAACCCTCCATCTAAACCAGCCTGCCCCTCTGCTTTTTGGCCAATGCCACCTTGACGTAAGCCAGACTCCCACCGGGAAAAGCTCTGAAGGATCTCATTTCCATTGGGAAAGGCCTGGGGGGTGCTCAAGCCCTGATGGGAACCACAGGGAAACTCAGGGATGTGCCTGGACACCTCATGCAGAGCAAGTCCCACAGTTTCCCAATCAAGAGTGAAATATTTACTCAGCAGAAACCTCTCCAGTCCCTAAAAGTGATGGTGCCCTGTTCAAGTACGAAATGATAAGTGCTCTTTAATTAATTACACCTTTTTAAGGCTTTACCATGTTTCTAAACCTTCATGGTTCATGTTTGCAAGGCTTTTATCTGTTTTGAAAGACCAGAATTTAATTTCTGTAGACGTTTAAAAGTGCTGCATGCTACTTCTTGTGTAATTGTCGTGTTTCAGCAGAGCCTTGAAAGGCTGTTAACAAGAATGGAGACAATTTTTAATTTTAATGCATGTCAGAGGAGAAGAAAAGGCAGTGTGCTAGAGAAACTCTGTGAAAACAGGGAGACAACTTACTGAGAGTGGGTCTATTATATTGTAAAAAAGTATTTAAATAAAACAAAGAATTCAGAGGTTGCTTGAATTAATTTTCACTGCTGGGAAACTTAATCCTGACTGGACTAACAAGTCTGAATAGGAGGCTTCAGTCTTTGCTTGAGGAACAGCAGAAAATCACAGCCCCCACCCCGAACTACGGAAAACGGGGTGAGCTGGAAGGAAAACCTGGAATCTCATCAGGGAATCCCAGAATGGCTTGGGATGGAAGGACTCATGTCAGGTGATGATCCTGCCCTGAGGAGGTCCTCCCACACGGACAGGATCCCAGCCTGCTCGTGATCCAGAGCCAGGATCCCTCTGGCTGCTCTCTTAGGCCGCCTGCACTGAAAGCCATGCTGCGGGAAGGTGTTGGAAGCAGGTTTGAATGCGCTGCTGGTGACCCCCAGGCCGACCCAGCTGCGCCTGCAGTCAGAGCTGCACCTGCAGCCTCCTGCCTGAGCCCCTCGCAGCTGCAGGTTGGTCTCTGGGCAGAGCAAACCTCGGCCCCTGCAAGCTGTGCTCCCGCACCCTGCAGGGGTGAGGGTGGGATCCAGGTCAGAAACCATTCCTCAAGATGACAGCGTTGTAAATCCAGTTTAATAAACCTGACACGTGGGAACTGTGTTGGATCACGCACACAGAACTTCTTGCTGTTCTTTCAAACGAGGGGATTTTCCCAGGGCAACAAGGGACAAGAGCCTTTCGATTTCAATCGTCCACATCTGTATTTACTAGACCAGCTCCAGCTAATCCTGGATGCAAGTCTGACACACCCAAACAAAACACTGCTGTCCGTGCTGGAACGCTCACTGGGTGAAACAAAACACCCTCTGTCGGAATAGGAGCCTCCAAGGAAATCATGGAAGGCTGTTGGGGTGCACTGGGTGGTGGCAGAGAGACAGGCCCTGAGGATCAGAGAGAGGGGCTCTGTCCTGGGCCCGGAGGTGACCCTGGGAGTGCATCCAGGTCACCGGGGACGGACTGAGAGAGGATTGTGTGTTTATGGACAGCCTGGGCCTGTGAGAAGTGTTCATTGCAGTTTGGGGCCTTATAGGGCATTGTTTGCCTGTTACCATAATGGGTGCAATCTGTGCAATGCCCCAGGTGATTGGGGGACACTGTGGGGAACATCTTTCCTGTTTATAGGATGTGATATCCTGTTGGGTGCTGGGATTTAGGGAATTCTGACTGCGCAATGAACGGCTTTGCCTTTCTCCATCTCGTGTGCAAGGTCCTTGCCCACACGTCATTACTGCAGAAGGCTAGAAAATCCCAAGGACTTGACTGAGATTACCAAACCTGCAGGGCAACATTTACATGACAAAAACCCGCTGCATCTCAGGGCTGGGTTCTGCCCAAATCTGGGTGGTTCTGCCCAAAACTGGGTGGTTCTGCCCAAATCTGGGCGGTTCTGCTGCTGACCCCCCAGCTCCAGGTCCCCGTGGGGGACGCATTTGTTTGGCTGCTGCTCTTGGCGAGACTGACTCCACTCTGAGGTTCTGCTGAACAAAGCGCTGATTTATTTCTGCAGAGACATCAATATTGAAAATACCACCTCCTGAAAATTAATAGAGTCTCTGAGAAGCAGGAAGTTATTCTCCCACTGCATCTCTGCCATCACTCAAAGCATGGCCTTTATCATGGAGCACATGAAGGATTAACGCTGACTCCGTGGTACCAAATTAGAAACAATGTCTTGGAAATCAACTCAACTTTCATGAAAGCTTCTGCCAGACCTAAAAGCTGAAGACACTTGAAAGTAAATATATCATGACTAATTTGGCATTATCAGCTTCTTCACACTGACATTTAATATTGACTCTGAGAGATCAAAACCCTCCTAAAAATCTCCATTGTCAGGGAGCCTGCTCCCGTCACAGCAGTGAGGTTCAGCCTGGAATTTCTTGAATTCCCTTCTCATCAGCAGCCTTAGACAGAGTCCTCTCTCTCTGAGAACTCTCTTGAGTTTCTCATCTCTGTGTTTGTACACTCCTGACCCCAACCTGTTACTGCCATCGGAAAATAAACAGCAGAAAACATTGGATAACCTCCACTATTTCATGTCCCAGAAAGTTATCCATACTCCCTTGAACAGTGAATTCAAGGCACTCTAGTGAGGAATTGATTATTCTCTACCTTGTCTATTTAAAATCTGCTTTTCCTCCAGAACTTAAGCACTTTAATATAAGGAATTATAAAGGATAGCTAATTAAAATCCTCTGAGGGCCTACTCAGTGATTAAAACCAGCTGAAGGCGTAGCTGCTCCCTTTCAGAGTCAGAGCACTTCTAAATCACACAGATTTTAAGCAGAGGGATCTGCATTTTCCCTAATTCCTGCATTTCCCCCTTTCCAGTACCTACAGGGGGCTTACAAACAGGCTGGAGAGGGACTTGTGACAAGGGGAGGTGGTGACAGCACAAGGGGCAATGGCTTTAAGGGGAAGGAGGGCAGGAACGGCTTCCCAGTGCCAGAGGGCAGGGATGGATGGGATATTGGGAAGGAATTGTTCCCTGGGAGGGTGGGCAGGCCCTGGCACAGGGTGCCCAGAGAAGCTGTGGCTGCCCCTGGATCCCTGGCAGTGCCCAAGGCCAGGTTGGACACTGGGGCTTGGAGCAGCCTGGGACAGTGGGAGGTGTCCCTGCCCATGGCAGGGGCGGCACTGGGTGGGCTTTGAGGTCCCTCCAACCCAAACCATCCTGGGATTCTCGGAATGTACTGCACAGACACACTGAAGATTCCTGCTTTTCTCCCCTGGAGAGATCTCAAGGACCTTGTTAACTGCAGGAGTTTCTTGGAGAGTTCAACCATCCTCTGCAAAGCATCACTTCCAGTCTACAGAAACAAATGAGCATTTTAAAATCCTTCTTCCCCTGGCAGTTCCAGTCTCTGCATCAACCACATAAATAGAGCATCATAAAAATGTCTAAGATGACCAATTGGTAATATTCTTAATTGACTATAATAGCAAAGATTTACAGTTCATTTATCTGCATGTAATTTCAAGTGACTCTTAATATTTTTTACCATTTTTTAAAAGCAGGAAACTGGATGCAAATTGAGTTCATAGATACACCAGGTAGTACAGACCTGGCACAAAAAAAAGGATGAGTTTGAAGAGAATATGGGTTTAGTTCTTAAATTTGTGAAGCGTAACATAATGAATGCATCTCATTTCCCTTTTAAAGCAGCCTGAGCAACACACCATCCTTTTCTGCAAGCAATTACTCCCCACCCACTGCGACTGTGAGGACAAGAAGTTTGCAAGGACAAACTCTGTGCGGGTTAGGAAAGGTCCAAGTGTGAAAGAATTACACGGACCAGCTTCATCCTTCAGCCATTTCACCTCGGCACAGGGAGAACAAAAATCCCATTGCCATTAAAAGCACTGAAGATCAGAGCCTCGGGGACACAACCGAAATGGGAGCTGCACTTTTAGGATATTTAATTATCATTGCAGGAAAATGAGGTCTTGATTCCATCACTTAATCTTGGATCTCCTGGCCTGTACAGAGACAAGGTCACTTGTGAAAATGCTCTTCCAGGGGTCACAATCAAATCAATAGATAAGAAAAAGTATTTCTGGTTTGGTTTTTTGTTCGTATTACCATTCAACCCTTTCCCCATGCTCCACAGAAAGCTACAGAAGAAATGGCCAGTTATAGCTCTGCACAATCATGTCCTTCTCTTCTGTTTCACCTTCTACATCTCTGTGAAATTAATCTCATGCTAATGGCAAAAGCTGGTTTTTTCCTCCCTAACAAATGAAGGAATTAAATGATCTCAGAATTACCGGTAGTTTTCTCCAAGAATACAAATAAATGAAACAACAGCACTCTGGCAATTTTTGAAGAGCATGGCTGGAATTTGAATCATTCGAGCAAATCTGGTAAATCACTGCCAATAATCCACCTTCAAGTACTTCAGGAAACTCAGAGGCCAATTAGCATTCACACCTTTTTTTGCAAGCAAACCTCCGTGGCGAAAAATGAGACTTGCCATGATCTGGAACTTAGAAAATAAAGAAAAAAATTTGCTAAATTAGGTTATTTGCCCCAAGAGTCAGCCCAGGAATTGGATGTACCCATTGCCTGAGCTCACGCCCCCGGCGTGGCTGACAGAGCCAGGGACTTGTCGGGACTGAAAGAGGAGCATCCCACAGCCTCCTCCTGGGAGCCCTTGAACTTTTGGTTGGCTCTCGTTGCTTCTGAGCTTGCTGCTTTGTTAAAGCCAGGGGAAAACAGCAACAGATTGCTTGATTTGATAGGGGAGATGATCCTATTCTCTTCTCTTGTCCCAAAGCCATCTCATGTGCTGTCCCCAGAGTGGAAATTTGCCAGATCCCTCCCCGTGTTTTTCCTTTTTCTCCTACCAGCTGAGGTGTCTGGATCATAAGTTGCCTTTTCCTCCCTGCTTCCTACAGATCTTGGCTCACCCAGCCTTGTCTTTTCTGTCTCAGCCTGTGAGAGTTTGGATCAAGTTTTTATACACTAAAGCTTCCTCAAAACCACATGTTAAGGTAATGGATTTTGGGGTTTTTTCCCTGTTTTATAATCCAACACTGCAATGCATCCACGGGTTGTGTGCACACAGCAGTGCACACTTCCTCTGGGAATTTCCAGTTTCTTTGACCCCTGGACAAAGGGACACTTCTGCGGCACTGAATTTTGTGAAAAATGTCCTGTTTATATGTGCTTGATTATAAACATTTCCTTTTTAACCGATCTATTGATGAGCTGGTGTTTTTATCACTTATTTGTATTCAGACCCCAGCACAATCTATCATTTATATGGCACACATATTTGTTAGTGATTTGAGATAAATTTTGTAATTAGAGGTTTGGGATAACAGTTCCTGGCTATTCTTGTAAAGTTTCTTTGGGAGAGAACAGCTGTAAATTGCAATTTTGCTATGACAGCTCTGCATGTACAGACCAAATAAAATGATAACAAATGGGAAAGCATCAACTGTAACTCATAAAATGTAATGAGGTATTAAAAATGCAAATATTGGAGCAGTTTATAACTTGACCTGCTACAGAATTCAGCACCAGGTGCATCACAATGGTCAAACCTCATGGAAACTTCTCTTAAAATCTAAATTCACATCTTTTTTATGAAGTATAGGGAATAAATTAGAGCACAATGGACAGTGAGTCCAGGTTGCATTTCTGCATTTCTAAACCAACTCTTGCCATCTTTCGCATTTATTTTCCCTTCCAAAACTTCCCAACTACTCAGCTAAAATCATGTTTGGATCTGAAAAATCTCTGCTTATGGCATTTCCTCCACCCACATAAGATCAATGTTTGGTTCAAGCATTTTTAGTTCCGACGAGGGCAGGATCTGAACTCATTTCATGCCTGCACACCATTCTGCCTTCCCTAGCTTCTGCCAGATTTTGTCCCTATTTTGCTCTACCTCCCTAGGATTGATTCATCACTCACTGATTCATCCCAAGGCTCAGGAGGTTCTTTTGAACAGCTCACAGATTTTTCTCTCTTTTAAAATGAATCCATTTACTGGGGAAGACATAACTGTGTCTTCCACAAGGCCATTTAAAGTCCCAGTTTTGGTCACCTTAAGGAACAGGGGAAAAAGGCACTGGTGTAACAGATCAATTGTTGCATGTGCTTTGTACCCACAGAGCAGTTTGATCTGTTTTCTTCCCCTTTCAGTGTGAATATAATCTTTGTGCAGGAGGAAAATGGAGAGATTTTCTGGCAAGAGTTCCAAACTGCCCTCTCCTCACCTCTGCTTAATTCAGTTTGTCCTGTCAGGTGAGCAGATTATTAAGCAGGTACCCAGCAGTGCTCAGGGCATGCCCTCCATGCCCTTCTCACTCCACCGAGGAGTTCATTCAGCTGTGCCTTCAGCAGGATCCAAGGCGGGCAGGGAAGGGCACATCCAAACCCTCTGCTGAAATCAATCCCACTGAACGCGGGGACAGTCCCCATAAAAAACCACCAGAGGAGGTCAAAGCAAGGCACTGCCAAACAACAAACAAAAAACTAAACAGAAACAAGTGCAGCGGAGGGAAAGCCCAGCCTGAATTGCCTGGGCCTTCAGGATAGATTTATTTTGTCTGTTTCCATCAGTGGCACTCTCATGGAATCTCGTTAAAGTTGGAAAAGGCCTCCAAGATCATCGAGTCCAGCTGCCAAACAGAACCACCACCCCGTTCACCATCAAGCCACGTCCTCAAGTGCCACATCCATCTGTTTTTTGAACACTTCCAGGGTTGGCGACTCCAAACCTCCCTGGGCAGCCCCTGTCAATGCTTCACCATTTTTGGAGAAATTCCTGCTGCTGTCCAAGCTGAGCCTCCCCTGGCCCAGCCTGAGGCCGTTTCCCCTTGTCCTGTCCCTGTTCCCTGGGAGCAGAGCCCGACCCCCCCCGGCTGCCCCCTCCTGTCAGGGAGTTGTGCAGAGCCACAAGGTCCCCCCTGAGCCTCCTTTGCTCCAGGCTGAGCCCCTTTCCCAGCTCCCTCAGCCGCTCCTGGGGCTCCAGCCCCTTCCCAGCTCCCTTCCCTGCCCTGGACACGCTCCAGCCCCTCCAGGGCTCTCTGGCCAGGAGGGCCCAGGACTGGACACAGCCCTCGAGGTCCCTCAGCAGGGCCAGCCCAGGGGACGGGCTCTGCCCTGGGCCTGTGGCCACCCCATGGCTGGCACAGCCCAGGGCCCATTGGCCTCCTGCCCCCCCGGGCACCCCTGGGCTCCTGTCCAGCCATGTCCACAGGTGGAAGAGCACTGGGATCTGCTGCCACAAGATCCTAAGAGCTGCTGCTTCCATGTGCTGCACATTCCCTATGCAGCCCCTGAGGGGGAGCCAGGGGTCTGAGCCCCTGGGCTCTGAGTTCCCAGAGCTGCAGACAAGCTCAGCATCCCTGGACATTGCTGTGTAACCCTGGGCACTTCAGTGCGGAGCCAGGCACAGATCAGGGAAGCTGAATCCCTTGGTGGGGAGATTCCCAGCATCTCACTGACACAGGGTATGGGCACCTGGGTACTGCCAGCTCTAAACCCTCATTCCTCACTCAGCCATTGAAATTCGTCCCAGGGAAAAGAGACCTTACAACAAATGCACTTCGTTCATCAACCACTGCAATTAGGCAGCACTCAGCAGACCTCAGGTCATTCCTTTGATGCAGCGCTGGTTCTGCTCTAGGAGTATTTGATGTACAAACCAGGTTTTCCCTGCTAAGTGCTACTTCAGGCAGCACTAAAACAGTTAAACACCGGCTCTCCCTCCAGTGCTCTCACTTATTGTGACTCAGGGTTTATCTCTTTAGCCAGACAGGTCATTAATTTTCCCAGGTGTTTATTATCCACATGAAATGTCCTATTCCACTGGTATCAAGTGTTTTATATCTCTGGCTTTGCCTGTGTGAAATCAGTGAGATGACCGAAGACCTTGATATTATCCTGACGTTATTACTCAATATGACATCTCTATGCTTTGGTCCCCTGAGCATAGTAAAAGCAGTTTTATAGTCAATTTTGTTGCCAAATAAATCAAGCCATAATCCCCTTGCCCCTCCAAAATCCATGATTTTTTTTTTCCTGAGGTAGTCTAGCCACCAAAAGACATACTATATGACTGCCTACTAAACTTCAGCCTTCCAAAGGTGATGATGAATTGCTGCCGTTTATTAGACAACTCAACTTACTATAGGTGCCAAATCACTTAAAATCTTGAGGTCTTGTTCTCAGACTCCAATTTGGCAGAGCATGCTCCCTTCCCAAAGACCCTGCTTTTAATGTTAAAAGCCAAGTATGACAGTTTTATCCATTAACTAATGCCTGCATTTCCAGAGGAGGGATGGGTGGCCGTATGTCGCAGGAAATTGGTAGTAAATCTTTCTCTTTTCCTGGCGCACTCTGGGAGCTTTTTTAGATCCCTGTCCCCTCCGAAGAGCGAGGATAACAGCGCAGCAGTGCATCCTTCGGCTACACAGTATGGATTCCTTTTTATTTTTAATTGTTTTCCCCTTCTTAATACACACTCCTAAATGCTTCTTCCCCTGCAGCAGGGTGTCAGTCTCGGAGAGATGGAGCTCTCAGCCACAGCTTCATTTCACACTCTTCCTTCACATTCCCGGGACTCACCTTTGTTGGCATCTTGCTTTTGTCTCCTCTCAATGGCACCAGTGCCAAGGACAATTATGCCTTCCATGCCATCCAGCACATTCCTGTTTTGTTTTCTTCTCCATTTTTTGTCTGCAGCTGCTAAAAAACCCCTTTTCAACCCAAGGCTCTGTCTGTGTCCATCTCTTGAGCTTCCTGACAGCTTCACTCCTCAGCAGCTCTGCTGTGCATGGCCTTCATCTTTCCTGCCCTGGGGGTTGTGCCAGGGCTGATCTGTCACCTTCTCCTTCTATCCAAGACATGACCTGCACTCATGCCCATGAAAAAAAAATCCCTTTTCCTCCTGGGTGGCCAGGAAGCAAATAGACAAAAATATGTGCAAAACACATGCTCATGAGGAAAAGGGCTGATGGGAAAGAGACCAGTAGTAAGCAGGAAGTAAAAGGTAAGCGATAAAAGTAAGCAGAGGTAAGTAAAAGGATCAGAAATATGGACCAATAGTAAAAAAATAAAAAGGGCAAAGGAGGAGGCTTATGCTGGAAATGCTCTGGTTTGATAGGAACCTGCTTTGAGGGCACAGGAAGTGTTGGACTTTTGGTCACTCCACAGCCCGGGGCAGTGACTTCACTCTCCACACACTGCTTTGGTGAGACACACAGCCAGGAGCCAAGGACACCACGGGAAGCAGCCAATTTGCAGGCAAGTGGGCATCCAAAAGAGGAGGAGGATTCCAAATGCAGCTGGGGATAAATGAATGGAACTGGATGGAGAATGCAATGTGCAGCTGGGGCTGCAGACAATGCACCCCGCCTCAAGGAATGGGGCTCAACAAAAGGAAGCAGCCAGACTTGGACGGGATTTTTCCCTCAGCTACAGTCCCATCTCTCCTGGAAACCATCCCTGTAATGGCAGCGGCTCAAACAGTCACTGCAGCCCTCAAAGAGCTTTCATATTGCCACGAAAATCCTCTAAAACCAAACAACAGTAACTCGGCCGGTGCAGGAGCAGCGTTGTGCTTGTCCTCAACTGCAACTTCTGGAAACAAGGGAACCAAATGAAAGCAGTATGCAAATGGAGCCTTATCTCTGCCCCCACACGCCTGCAACGCACACACTCATCCGCCTTGGTATATCTGGGAATGTCCTCCAGTGCAGCTCTGAGCTGCTGCCACACAATGAAACCCACATCTGTTAAATTTTATAAACTCTTTGTCCTTGATAACATCACCCTTTTAACACTCCGCTTGTATTTAACCACCTTTGAGCCCACAGGCAAATCCATCTGCCACTTCATTCCCGTCAGTCGGGAGAAGATCCAGGCCCTGTTTGCCCCGTGAGGAGCCCCGGACAGACTTTTCAGTGGAGACTTTCTCCAGCCTTGTTGTTTGACCACACTGATGGGAGTCAGGGAGAGCAGCAGTTGTTTTACCCTTCTCTTTGAGCCCTCCACAGCTGCAGCTCCGTAAGGAAACCACAGCTAATCCCAGGGTAATTCAACCCAACCAACACAATGAAAACAGCTGGAGAGCCCAGAAATAAAAAGTTCACCCTGTCCAGCCAACAATATGAAAATCACAAATTTAATCTTCCTCTGAGAGCGCTGGACAGAGCAGGAAAAGGCCTAAATGGAACAGAACTGCAACATGAACCAACATGAACTGTGACAAACTGAGAACCAGAAGGCAACTGAACTTGCCCACAAATCTGATATTAATTAATTGACAGATCTGACTTCTCCACGTCATCTAAAAATTAACCAGCTCTGAAGACAGAGGAGAGAACACTGAGTCTGACTGTTTTTAATGCTTGCATCTCGTAGCAGAGAGATTAAAAGGGATTAAATGATGGGAGAAATTACTGAAGTCAAATTATTAATGACACAATGATTAATGTCACAGCCACTTAAATGCATAATAGAACAGATTTCTTCAGAGAACTTGCTTTCTGTGAAGAGCAGCTTTGTGAAACCAATCTAAATATTTTTGTCTCCGATTTATTACAGAGCTTTGCATGAATACTCCTCTCAGGGGTCTTCCAAAAGGATTCTGGAGCTTCTGCACCAACTGCTGTGAGACACAGGCTTTCATGTAGCTGGGGTTTATCCGGATGATCCAGCTCAAATGTCCTTTCTGTAATAAATCTCTTATCACTTGGGCTTCTCTCTTCCGTGGCAGTGCATTGTGATACTGGAAACTGCCCGTTCGCTCACCTTTTCTTAGAAAATAAAGTACCAAACACATCTCAGCCTGGTTTTCTATATTACATGAAAGCAGTCACTCTGGAAAAGGCAGAACAGCTTTGGCCTTGGCATTTTCCAACAAGGGAACGGCCAGAGAGGGCACATGAAGTGAGGACACGGATGCAGCGCAGAGAAACATTTCTGTTTAACCAGCTCTAAAATGCCAAGCACGTGGTGAAGAGAAAGGCCCTGGGCAAAAGCTAACCAGCAGTCAAGTTTATTTTCCTTTTGCTGCTTTTCCAGCATATGTGTGGGGTTTTTTTTAAATAACAACCTTTATAAACTTCGGCCATACGAAATTAAACAAACTGCCTGCAGTTCAGCAGCTCAGGCACAACCCACTGCTGGCACCTGTGTTGTCATTAAGCAACAAAATTCAGTCACCCCAAACCTCTACTCTTTACTAACCTTGATAGCTGTTATTATCCAACTAAAACCAGTGTCCCCAGGGGAGGCAGCTCATTTGTCTGCCCTGCAAATCCAGCTCCCAGCTGCCCGTTCAGGATTTAATTGCAGACAACCGACAAGAAGGAGACAAGGTAACTCCCGTGGCTGACAAAAACAAGCTGAGGAGGTTTTTGTATCTGCTGCCTTCCAGTGACAGTCCCGCCCCCAAAAGTGTGTGATTAACGGAGACCCGAGCGTGGGAGAGAAGGATGCACAGGGAGTGGGATAATCAGATCTCTGGCATCAGTGAAACACTTGCCACACATGAAGGACACGGATCTGCTGGATGCTCCAAGGGCTGGAGCCCCTCTGCTCTGGAGCCAGGCTGGGAGAGCTGGGGGTGCTCACCTGGAGAGGAGAAGGCTCCAGGGAGAGCTCAGAGCCCCTTCCAGGACCTAAAGGGGCTACGGGAGAGCTGGAGAGGGACTGGGGACAAGGGATGGAGGGACAGGACACAGGGAATGGCTTCCCAGTGCCAGAGGGCAGGGATGGATGGGATATTGGGAAGGAATTGTTCCCTGGGAGGGTGGGCAGGCCCTGGCACAGGGTGCCCAGAGCAGCTGTGGCTGCCCCTGGATCCCTGGCAGTGCCCAAGGCCAGGTTGGATATTGGGGCTTGGAGCAGCCTGGGACAGTGGAAGGTGTCCCTGCTCAGTTCTGGGAGTTGGATTTCACAGCCTTTAAAGGTCCTTTTCAACCCAAACCATTCCACGATTCTTAAACCAGAACTCAAAGAGTTTATGAAGTACCTGGAGCAAGGTACCCGAATCCATATATTATTACTATTATTTTCATTAATTTCTTCTTTAATGAAGAAATAAAAGACAGAATATGACCCAAACTGAATCTTTTCTGCCTTGAATCCCAGATGTGAGTAAAGGTGAGGACGAGATAATGAGGCAACTTACACATCCCTGCTCCTGCGAGAATCCCCCGAGCAGTCAAAACAAGGGATCCCTGCAGGGAGTGGGATGGAGATCACACCAAAGAGAAAAGGAAAGGTACAGCACGGAAACCCAGAGTAACAGGCATGAATGGGAACAACTGTGTGAGGGAAAACTTCCCTTTAAATCCTCTCCAAGCTGTTAACACATGAAAGACAAGAGAAAATCCTCCAATTTAACTGCAGTTAAATAGGAGAAGCTGGAATAAAATCTCCATTATGACTTCAGTGTCAAGTAGCGCAGATAAATGGAGAGAAAACAGTGCCTTGCTGTGGATCCCTAATTGGAGGCTCTAATTTTCCCAAAGAACTGGCACATTTGACTTCTCCCAGCAGGAGAATACATGTCAATACTGTAATATTTTAGCCTACTTAACCCTCCAGTGATCAAAAAGAGCGTTGCAAAGGCTTTACCAGTGCAGCAGAGGACAAGCACAAGTAGTCAGGGGCTGTAGACTGAGCCACATAACAAAGGTTTCGGAGCTGGCTCCGAGCAGGGCAAAAAAAAATGGGACATCAAGTGGGAATGGTACTGACATGACCCAAATCCTGGAGGAGAAGGGCCACATCCACAGGAATGCCTTCAGCAAGAGCAAAACAAGAGCTCATGTGCTGAGTTCTGAAATGCTCTAACCCACAAGCGATTCCATGTTTTCCACTGAAATGGCTACAAAAAGCACCTCAGGGAGAGCAGGAAGCTGTGCCCAGGGAAGAGACAGGAGGCAGCTCCAGGGCCTCTGGGCTGGGGGACAAGAAAAGCTGCTCAATCTTCTCTCCCCTGAGCTCCATCTCCCACCTCTGGAGGTGAAGGACGACCTGTGGACAGGGAGAGACACCAGCACAGGGCCCACAGGGAGGGGAAAACCCTGGTGTTGTTCTTTGATTGCAGCCTAAAAACGTGGTTCGGTACGAACACGAAATATTTCCTGTTCTCTGTGGTATTTCTAAGGGGAAAAAAGACTCTCCAGTTCCTTTTAAAGCAGGATACATATGGATTTCCTGAACTCAGGAGCTGCTGCTCTTCCCCAGTCTCAGGTTTATATTTGACTATCACTTGTGCCATCAAGTCAGAGACGTATTCAGTGCACCTCATAAAACAAATACAAGTGAAAATGAACACCTTTATCTTTACAGAGATGATGATCTTCTCCCTGTGGGATTATTGAATTGCCCCACTTATCATTCTCACTCTTCTAGGACCTGTCATAACATTCCCAGAAATTTTGCCATTAACTTCCATGGAAATTGAGTTGCCTTCTTGGTTTTGGAGATTCTCTGTTCTCTGACTCAAATTGTTTCTGAAATGAATAAAAGCCTTTTTTGTATACAGGGAAAAGGGTATTCTAAATGTAATACTCCTTTTTCTCATTCTTTTTTTTTATTAAATCAAAAGATTTTTCACCTTTTAAATCTACCTTCAGCCCAGCTGAACAAGAGCATCGTCTTTGCTCCTACCATGCCTTCGTATTGAATTCACTCCTGCAATTTCCAGATCTGATTATCAGCAAAGATCAGGGATATTGCCTCTGCTTTTTCCTGCTCTTCTCAGGGGTTTAGTCTGTTAAAGCCCTGGACATGACAGAGCATAAAAGCCTTCCAAGCGCCTGTAAACAAGAACAGCAGATGCATCACCCCAAAGTGGACAGGCAGGGAATAAAGGAATGGACCTCTCAGGACTCCCTGTGCTTTCCCTGGCCACCACTCACCAATCACTGCTGAAACACCTCCTCGATTTGCCAAGCTATTTATTAAAGCACAGGAACATTTTCTGTGCCTGTGCTTTCCCCAGTCCCTCTATTAGTCCCGAGTAACCTCTTTCACCTCTGGAAGTTCAGTTCCTGCCTCTGCTCCAGCCACTTTCCTGCTGCCGGAACAATATTTGATTTAAACATCAGATTTTGCAGCTGCCCATCCAGTGCCACCCCTGCCATGGGCAGGGACACCTTCCACTGTCCCAGGCTGCTCCAAGCCCCAGTGTCCAACCTGGCCTTGGACACTGCCAGGGATCCAGGGGCAGCCACAGCTGCTCTGGGCACCCTGTGCCAGGGCCTGCCCACCCTCCCAGGGAACAATTCCTTCCAAATACCTCACCTGAATTTCCCCTCTTTCAGTTTGTATCCATTCCCCCTTGTCCTGTCACTCCAGTTCCTGAGGAAGAGCCCTCTCCAAGTGGTTTTATGAATAATTCCTCACGTGAGAACATTCTTTCTGAAATATAGCAGATGCATGGACGGACAACAAAAGTGTCTATGAACTGTGTTGTGTTTGGGACATTTCCACTCACATTTACCTCCATCCACTCCCAAATCCTGCACTGCTCCCGTTCCTCTCTCTGCATGCACAGGGCTGAAATCTCTTTCTCTTTCATTTGCTTTGGAGATCAATATTTCGCAATAACCCAAAAAAACCACGGATAAATTTCCTCTTCAATTTCCTGTAGGCTTTCCTTGCACTGATCCAGCTTTTGGGGTGGCTAACCTTGCAGATGCCTGGAAACTTCCCTTCCTGTCCTCAGACTGCAAGTTAGAAACAGATTTTCTTCTGTGACCTAAAGAAACTCCTGTCCCTTCCACATCCAGCTTGATTTGATCCTTTTGGCACAAATCTGAATTCACTCCTGTCCTTGGTTGCTGTGAATGCAACCCACAGAAAAGGAAGACACTTCTATTTTTAGATGAAAGCAAAACAAAACAAAATGAAAAAAGACCCCGGGAGCACTTTGTTCTTGACTTCCCATCTTTCTGCTTTGCTTTCTCTGCTCTAACAGAAGCTGAGGAGTTCCAGACATGAGCTACTGGAGGCTGGGATTTGGGAAAAATAGCTTTAGAGAATTTTGTTCAAATGAATTTGCTCTTTCCAGTGTATCCTTTTAATTCAAGCAAAGTGATTAAGTATAGACACACTGTGTCGAGGAAATTTGCTCCGTATAATGCTCTCAATGCAGAAAAATAGGAAGAAGGAAGCAAATCAATAATGATTCAAGTATAAATACAGGAAATGTAAGGCTTACGGGCAAATACTTGGTATCAGAAATTTTAGAAACCCCATGGCAAGCAGAACCAAATTTCTCAGAGAAAATGACAGAAGAGGGGAGAATTAAACGTGGGTAAAGTTTGCTGACCAAAAAGAAAGGCACCTGTTGGAGTGCACTAGATGGTGGTAGAGAGATGGGCCCTGAGGGTCAGAGAGAGGGGCTCTGTCCTGGGCCCGGAGGTGACCCTGGGAGTGCATCCAGGTCACCGGGGACGGACTGAGAGAGGATTGTGTGTTTATGGACAGACTGGGCCTGTGAGAAGTGTTCATTGCAGTTTGGGGCCTTATAGGGCATTGTTTGCCTGTTACCATCATAGGTAAAATCTGTGCAATGCCCCAGGTGATTGGGGGACACTGTGGGGAACATCTTTCCTGTTTCTGTGATGTGATATCCTGCTGGGTGCTGGGATTTAGGGAATTCTGACTGCGCAATAAACGGCTTTGCCTTTCTCCATCTGATGAGCAAAGTCCTTGCCCGTGTGTCATTACTGCAGGCACCAGCTCCCAGTCACAGCACAGAGTGCCCAGGGTTTGAACGTGCTGATTGCAAGGAATGCAAAATCCTACAAGGAAAGAGGCTTGATGAACTCAAATGAGCGGAAATCCAAAAGAAATTCCATGAAAAAACAGTACAGGTGATGTAATCCACAGATACAGCTTAGCAAACACTGGCAAGTACATTCAATACCTGGGATGGGGAGACCGATGGCTCCACAGAAGGCCACTTGTCACAGGCACTGCTCACCCAAAAATCCCTGAAGGCTCAGGGGAGACCTTTCCACTGCCCACACCTCCCTGGAAGGAGCTCATGGCAAGGTGAGGGTTGGGCTGGGCTCCCACGCAACCAGGACAAGAGGAAACGGCCCCAAATTCTGCCAAGGGCAGCTCAGGTTGGATATTAGGAAAAATTTCTTCACTGAAAGAGTGGTTAAGGATCTGAAGGGGCTGGTGGAGTCACCATCCCTGGAGGTGTTCAGAACCCAAGCAGACACGGCATTCTGTGGCAGGATTTGGCTGAAGGTTGGAGTTGATGACCTGGGAGGTCTTTTCCAACCCTAATGATTCTCTGAGGGAGCAAAGAGCAGCGCTGGTTTGGGCGTCTCACTATAAACAGTGGGAAATGAGGAGCCCCAGCACTTCAAAAACCCCCATGAATTGAATTTCTCTGAGAAAATGAGAGAAAAGTGGAGAATTAAACCTGGGTAAAGTTTGCTGACCCAAAAGAAAGGCACCAGCTACCCGCCACAGCGCAGAGTTCCCAGGGTTTGAACGTGCTGATTGCAAGGGATGCAGAATCCTACGAGGAAAGAGACTTGATGAACTCAAATGAGCAGAAATCCAAATGAAATTCCGTGAAAAAATAACACAGGTGACACATGGCACTTAAGCCTTAGGATGAAACACCACAATTCCCATTTTATCAGCCACAATGGTGCCTTGAAGGACCTCCACTAGACCGGGTTACTCAAAAACTCATCCAAACTTTGGCATCTTTATTGCAAAAAAATGAAATGCAAGTGGAGCCTTTATGGACTTTCCCAATCATTGATGAAATATCAAAAGACAGAAATAAAATTTCTCAGTCAACTGCTGACTGCGTTCACACAAAAATTAGTGTTAACATCAGTCTCCCAAACTTGCCCATCCGAAATGTCAAATCTCAATTTCACCATTCAAATTAAAACTCAATTACTGCAATTGTTATCCATAAACAAGTGTAACGTGATTAGTTATATGTGAGCGGTTTGCTGATTAGGATCTGCAATAATAAATCTCCTTCATTAATTTGAAGTCTACTTTTGTTTATTTCTGAAGACTATCATTCAAAGGGTTTTTATCTCCTCTTTATGAGGAAAACAAAAGAAGGAAAGCACACTGTGCCAAATGCAGGTTGTCCTTCACTGGAGCTATTTCCTGACAGAAACCTTCTGGAGCTCCTCTCCTTAGTTTCAGGCATCTAAACTGAAATAAAACACACTTTTAAAACTTAATGACTGTGCTGTTGTTACACTCGTTGTCATTCTCCCACTCTACCAGCATGTGTGGGAGAAACTTCGAAACACTGAGACTGTTAAACAAGAAAAATTAAGGTTTATATTCTTCTTCAATTAATGACAGTATTATTTCTCTTCCATCCTAGTTTGCCCACAGCTCCCCTGGCATAATGATGTGTTTCGGATATTCTAGTAAAACATTTGCTCTGAAATACTTTTCCCCAGGAGCTGCTTTGCAAGCATTTCTGCAAGGCAGACCTGGCTATGGGGCTGCCAAGCAGGGGAGGAATGCAGGGTATCAATCCTACAGCAGAGCTGGAACTGAAAGAATTTAGAAGAAAATAAGTTTTACAATTAAATCTAAAATTATACTACAGCTAAACCATATTTTTACCCATCTCTGCACTGGATTATAGAAGCTACCAGGAGTAATCCAACGCTTCCCTGCTGGGGTGACCCCGAGTAGCCAAAGCCTTGGGAGCAGATCCAAGCAACCACCTTTAAAAAGAACCCAGAAATGATCTCTTCTTTCTCCCACTAGGGTGAACAAGATCTTTTTGCCTCCTGTGGCTTTTCCTCCTATACAATTTTTCTTTCAGCCTTAAATCCACATCTTTTCTCCTGAGTAGCTCAAAGCTGGTGTGGGCAGAGCCCTCTCAGAGGGTGGCAGTGCCCAGGGGTGCAAAGACCTCACTGAAAGGAGCAAACCCCAAAAGCTTTTGCTGGTTGTGCTTCCCAAGGCTTGGAGTCTAATTCCTGCAGTCTCGAGATGTACAGCTCTCACCAGGTTCCTTAAATCAGTCCCACAAAAAGGGTGCTCTAAACCTGGCTGTTCCCTGAAGAGTTTCAGAATTGTTTCTGAAGGTTTCCATGGAAAAATCATTGGATTCTCCAATTAGTGCTCTGCTCCTCAGGGTCGTGCTCATCTGAAAAGCCAATCACCTGCTCCCAGAGCGTCCTGGCTTTGGATTCGGTGTTCTTGGTCCTACGTGAGAGCTCTGCAAACAATAGCAGTGATCAGGTTCCCGGTTAAGCCGTTCGAGGCATCTGGAACAACAGCTGGCTCTCCACGTTTGCACAGCAGTTTGCATTTGGAGATTCCACTTATTTGCCACTTTTTGCAGCACACCAGCTTGTTCATGCAATTCTAATCACTTCCACCACGACTCCAATTGTCTTTTATCATGCTAAACCCTGCCTTGTTTCCTCCACACCACGCACTTGCTGTGGATGTTTCTCCTTGCATCGAACAAAGCCCCCGTTGTGTGTCCCACCTCCAAGCACCCGCTCCAGGGCTTCTCCTCTGGAGGAGCTGTGCCTGCGCTCTCCACCTGAATTTGGAGTTGGGATATGGTTTAACTCCCCACTGCATGACACACAGAGAGTCTGGACAAGCTGAAACCAAGGCCTGGCTAACTGTGTCACAAAACAAGGTGTCAGTACCACTGCAGGACTTTTTGCTTTGCTGTTTTTCTCCTCCCACCAAGCCCGTCCTTCTTCAAAACTGAGAACAAGACTCGTTCAGCAGGGCTAAAGCTTTCAAAATCTTGCTTCTTTTTCTTTTTGTGACTTGAGCTTTTAGTAAAAGAAGATACATAAAGAGGAGGCTGAAGTTAAGGTTGATGACTCGATGAGGAAAGAAGCAGAGGTGGTATCAGAGACCCCAGTAAAGCTCTGGCTGAGCCACCACCCCACAAGAAATAACCTAACAGAAGGCAAAATCATGAAAAAGCTCTGTTTTCTGCTAGTTTTCTCCTCCTCAAGAATGCAACATCAATCTAAGCATCACCAGCTTCTTAAAGCACTAAAAATCATCAGGCGAGAGAAACTCCACATAGCCACGCCACCTCCACCCATCCAAGCAGCCACTCCCAGAATTTCCCAGTTTCTGAACAAAATGCAAACAATTCTGTTCTACTCTTGGCAGTGCGGACTCAGGCACCCATCCCTTCTGCAGCTTTCAGAGCCTCCAGGAACGACATTTTCTTTGAATGCTAGTTTAAAAAAAAAAATTACTATTATTTCAAATCTCAATCTTACAAACTCCTACTATAAATTAGAGAGTGTAAAAGCAATGGCTTGTGAAATATTAGCATGAAGGATATGTTTTATCAGGAGATGACTGGTTTGCTGATAAACTGACTCCTGTAACCCTGTAAATAATGGAATCTCCCTGTGGTCTCTCAGCCCTGCTGACAGTGAGAGCCCCTTCTGGAGGCAGACAATTCAAATAATCAGATCTTCATTTTACCTGTTCTGATTTTGTCAGAGTACCACACAAATGTATGAAAACACCTGGATTTCCCTCATGAGCTGGGTGGATATAATACTGCCTTGAGAGCAAGTTGTGACTCTGGAATCTCCTGATTTTGCAAATAAAAGGAAGACATTCAATGAATTAAACTTGCTTTAGTATTAGCCAGGGCTTGTAGACTGGATGTTCCTACAACAGTGGTAATAAAAGCACCTCAGGGAGTGAGCAAATGGCACTGCCTGTGCAGAAAGGCCACGAGGCACCAACATCCAGCAATCTTCCAAGGTCATCAGGGTGAGAATTTTTACTTCAATACTCCCCAAATCTAATTTTTAAAATATATTCCCAGAATTAATTTTAAGCAATGCTGTCTCAATAACGGAATGGTCATAAACAAGCCGAGTTGAAATAATAATCACCTAATTCTAAAGTGGCAGTCACTTCTGTTTGGAGCATGGCTGGAATCACACAGATCCTTTTTTTAAAGGTGACTCAGCTTCACCTTCTCCAATTTCCACAATGACCTGCTGAACTTTCAAATATGGGATGCAGGGAGTGTGCTCTCACTGCCAGCTGCTCGTGTGGTCGATGCTGAGATCTGTTGCATCAGCACTCTTTGGCCACTTGAACAGAATAATGGGCAGGTGGTTTTTCAGGCAGGGTCAATTTAACACCTGGTTTCAGCTCTGCTTTCAAATCATCAACACAGCGTGGATGGAAAGCTGCCAGCGCACAAAGCCCCACTCGGGCTTGTTTGGGGAAAACATTTTGTGGCTGATTTATCCTTAACAAAAATATAGACATAAACAACTAAAGCAAAGCTTGGCTGGCTATCCATGAATCCAGGGGATTCGGCTCTGTGGCAGGGGTTGGAATGGGATGGGCTTTAAGGTCCCTTCCGACCCAAACCATTCTGGGATTCTGTGGTCCCAAATGCACTTCAAGCTGCCTCTCCTGTGTCAATTCACCTTAAAGAGCTTCAAGCGGATGCACCCAGCTGTGGAACACCAGGCACAAATCACTGCTCAGGACTCTCTGAAAAGCCTCTCTCCATTTTGAAGCCATGCAAATCAGAAGTTGGGATAAGGTTGTCAGAGGCTAACCTTGGGGAAATGCAGGCATTGTGCAGCTGGAATGCGGGGCCCTGATGCCATGAGAAAGATTAAGGCCAGGAAAGGTGTTTTCCTAGAGCAGATTAGCTATACACAATTAAGCCAGCCTTTAGCAAAGCTGCTAAAGCCTGACACTAAACCAACCCAAAGAAAAATTGCCTGGAAAGGAACAAATGGTGCAAGCAGCCCTTCTCCTCCTCCATTAGTTTTCCGGGGAAGCCTGCTCAGAGAATGAAGTGCCAGCACTCTCCTGCAGTCACTGCTGCACTGAAGGGACCTATTACAGCACCTCCACACCCTGAAAACAGGAGGGATTGCTGTTTCTTCAGAGCCCGTACTCCATGGTTCGTTTCATTCTCAACAGAGAGTCCCTAAATTACACCATTCCTATTTTCAAGGAGCTCACTAAATACTCTCAGGACACCTGTAATTAAATTTAGGAATAGCATAAAATATCTTAAGTGCTTGTGCTTACAAATGTTTTCTTCTATAACAAAAAGAATAAATATGAGTTCATTGAGGTACATTCTACTCAGGTACACTCGAAGGCCACAAGAGTCAAAGCTGAGCTAAATGAAAAAACAAGATAGCTGCATTCTGTGCTTAACCCTGGCAGAGAGGCTTCAGGCAGCCCTTGTGGAGGGCTCCGAGCCCTTGGCACTCCCTTGGAGGAGAGAAGCCTGAGGCCAAAAGGAGTCACACCAGAGATAAGCAACCTACCTCAGGTTATGGTGACCGAGTGAACCACCCCCCCAGCATGCCTTGCTTCCTTATGGTAATACCTTGTACCCAGTTGGCTAACTGGTTCCTACCCCAGCCCCTGCCTTTCCTATAAAAAAGACCCCTGTTTCTGCCCCCAGATAGGGGGTTCTCGTCCCTGGGCTCCCCTTCACAGAGGCTGCTGAGCAATAAAGGCCATCTCTGTGGAACTGCTATATGGGGCTCCTGTCTCTCTATCCCCGAGTTCTGCCGGGGTGATTTCACAACGAGCTGAATCACAAGAGCTGGAATCACTTGCAGCTGAAAAATCGCTACACTTGCTGAAATCACCTGTCGCTCAGGGAAGTTGCTAAAGCCCCTAGAAAAGCCTTTCCCTGGCGGGACGTTTTCTCTAGGAAGGCCGCAGCACACCCGGTTGCTCACCCCCGCCACCCTGAAAGCGACAAGCCCTGCTTTCCCCCCTGCCCGCCCCTGTAAAAATGAGCAAGCTTTAGTTATGCCCAATAAAGTGCTCATTCTCCCCAGCCAGGGACATTTCAAGTCACCTGAAGGCCTCGTCCAGAGACGTCCCCAATTGCAAAACACTGCAGCTTGCCAGGAACAAAGAATGAAAACGCTCCTGTTTGTAGGACGCTTGTAAACCACCCTGTTAAGGCTCAGGTGCCCAGCAACAGTAGGAAGAGGGAGGAAAACCTGAATTCCCCTTTCAGAGCCAGGCAGAGCTCACACCTGTGTTTCATAAGGATGATTTGATTCCTGACTCCTGCTGCCCACAGCTCCGTCACTTCCCCTGCCTGGGCACACAAACAGCTCAGCACTCACAGGCTCTGGAAGAGCAAAAAACAGAGACCCCTGTGTGTCCTTGAGATGATCAATGCTCCTTTAGAAGGTTTGCCATGGAGCACGAGTCAGGCTGTCCAGGAGGAGCACAAGGGTTTGATATTTTCTCCTAAGACAGAGCTGCTCCTGAGATATCAGAGTATCAGAGCTCAGAGTCAGAGTATCAGAGCTCCCAGCCACAAAGTGGAGGACGGGCTCAGTTCCCTGTTTTCCTTGAAGGGCTTCAAAGGCACAACTCCCAGTCCTCTGTCAGGGAAACCACCTCCAATCTGATGTTGTCCTTGTGACTATAAAGCAAAATCTGCTCAGGAAAGCAAAAGGGAATGGAAGAGGGTTTAAAGGAAATCCAGGAAACCTCCTCCTTCAGTGTGGCCATGGGGGGGGTTTCATGGGGGCAGGTATTTGGTCCCCTCTTCTGTTTTGCTGTGCATTAAAAACTGTGGAAAATGCATAAGTGTTCTGTCTAAAAAAAAAAAAAAAATCATCAGAACTTTTACGAGTGAGTTACTCAAAGAGGGCAACAGTCAAAGTGGAGCTGTCCCTCAGATGGACACTCAAAATTCCCCAACAGCCAAGGGTTTTCATGTCTTCATAAGACTGATGATGAAAGAAATGAGACTGATTGTTCTTATCCCGGCAGGGAAAGAGGCTGGATGCATCCTGAGCTACTGCCTCAGTCCTGAAGTGGGTGTGACAACCTCCGTGGTGCAAACTGCTCGTGTGACAGAGGTTGCAGCTTTCCAAAAGCAAAGGTGCTAATAAATGCATGTATTTCACAGAGAACCGAGCAAAAAGGATGGCAAAAGGTCAGTAGCTGACAAGGACCCCAAAGTTTTCAACAGCCTTTCTGCCATCGCTGCATTTTAAGCAGCCAGTACCTATTTTGAAGCAGGGAAGGAAGCAGGCTCATCCAAGGATCTCAAGTATTCCTGTTCTTTTTCCAGATTCCTCACCGGAACACGGTGTCCTGCACGGAAAAGATCCCTCTCTGTTGGAAACACTGGACTGTTCTTCCCAGCAAAACCAGCACAATTTTATCAAACACTGACAGTGTTTAACAAATTCTGCTCCAGAAAGAACCTTTTGCTGCTAAACCACTGGACCAATTGTAAGCAACATCCATGTCAGAAATGAAACCATTGCTGAGTTTCAGACTGGCAGCTGATTTTCTATTTTGGCATGGAGCGGGTACCCCTGAATTGATGAACTGCCCTTCCTGATTTGAAGTATCTGAAGAACCAAGCCCCCCTCCCAGCCCGATAAAACTGCAGTCAGGATCTCCCTTTAGTCGCCTCATGCTGTACAATATTCTTGCATGGCAACTCTTTAGTTCCCTCTTTTGTCTACAGAATAATCGATAGAAGGTTCCTGGAGGGAATCACTGAAAGAAAGGGAGCCTTTTATGAGCTCTTGTTAAAGCTGTTACCACAGGAGGTTTCTCATGAGGGAAAGGGAAAGCAGGGTTATCGCTCCCTCTCCGCAGAGGCAAAACATAACCTTAGGAGGGTTCACAACAGAAGAAATTATGCAGAAATTTTTCCTAGGATTCGTGAATATCCGAAGTTGGAAGCACTCAGGGAAGTGTGGTGTCTCACACTGTCACAGTGGGGTGGGCAGTCCACCAGGATAAGGAATAATTGATAAGAAGTGTGACTTTTACAGCCACAAAGTGGCTTCTGCCCTGTTGTTCTTCAGCACAAGTGCCAGTACATTTTTCTTTATTTTCCCCTTCGCTTGCATTGCCCCTCTCCTGATCCTGTGGGGATTCAGCTCTGCTGTGTTTTTATTTACTGAGCCCAGGTCAAGGACTGGAAGACAAATATGTTTTATAAAAAAAAGTGTTGCTCTATTTGCCACTGCTGAAAGGTCAGGCACACAAAACACACCCACAGGGAGCTTTGGAGGGAGCACAGCTCCCTGAACATCAATATCACTGCCTAAAGGAATGCTGCACCTCCTGCAATCCCAAGAATTTGGGAAGAAGTTGGCAGAAATGATGATGTTTTCCCTCACTGGGTGACTTGTGCTTTTGACCACCCCCCTGGAAGTGGCACTGAGACCGTCCTGGGATCCATCAGGCTCTGATCCCACAGGAATGGCCGTGCACAGGTGCCGCTACAGAACCACAGCATCAGCTTTGAGATCATCAAGTCCAACCTGAGACCCAACACCACCTTGTCACACAGCCCATGGCATGAAGTGCCACATGCAGATGGTGACTCCACCACCTCCCTGGGCAGCCCTTCCAATGCCTGACCACCCTTCCTGAGAGGAAACACAGCTGAGACCTGCAGGAAAAGCTAAAAGCTGAGTTTGATGTCTCTGGGTCACCCTGGGGCCAGACAAGGCCACCCTCAGCCCCAGGGGTGGAAGGAACAGGCTCCTGCTGCCACCAGGCCAGGCACCAGCCTTTCCCCCACCCCGAGATCTCTGTCCCTGTCCATCTGTGTCCATCAGCCAAATGTGTGTGAAGAAATGGGAATTTTGGAGCCTTAAGCAGCTCCAAAGGCAGCTCCAAAGGAGGCATGGGAGCCTACAAGGATGGAGAGAGACTATTTACAGGGGATGGAGTGAGAGGACAGCGGAGAATGGTCTCAAACTGAGAGGGAGTAGGGTTAGATTGGATATTAAGATGAAACTGTTGCCTGTGAGGGTGGTGAGGGCCTGGCACAGGTGGCCCAGAAAAGCTGTGGCTGCCCCATTGTGTCAAAACAAACACACACACAGACAAAGCACAGACCCCATTAACACCGAAGCGGAGCACCTCCAAATCACAGAACGGAAACCTTAAGGGTGGAAAAGTTCTCTAGGACCATCAAGTCCAACAATCAAATCACAAGGACCACATCTAAGATGTGTGAAGGAACTGTGAGTTCCTCCAAAAAAGTCTAAAATGAAGTTAATTTTACTCAAGAGTTATTGAGGGCACCTGAATTCAATTTTATTGTCACAGTGTCTTGGTGAACACACAATAATTCACTTACAAGTGGCATTGGTGTGAAAACTCCTACCTGTATTTTCCTCGGAGTACTTTACTCTGCCACTCCAACAGCAACATCTTGATCGATGGAAACATAACTTTTTTTAAAAATATACAATCCCAGACTGAGTTGGGTCGAAAGGGACCTTGAAGACCATTTCATTCCACCCCCTGCCTTGGGCAGGGGCACCTTCCACTGTCCCAGGTTGCTCCAAGCCCCAGTGTCCAACCTGGCCTTGGGCACTGCCAGGGATCCAGGGGCAGCCACAGCTGCTCTGGGCACCCTGTGCCAGGGCCTGCCCACCCTCCCAGGGAACAATTCCTTCCCAATATCCCATCCAACCCTGCCCTCTGCCAATTTAAAACCGTTGCCCCTTGACCTGTCACTGTGTGCCCATAAAAGAAGTCCCTGTCCCTCCAGGCCCCCTTCAGGCACTGGAAGGGGCTCTGAGGTCTCCCCAGGCTCTCTCTTCTCCATGTGAAAACCCCCAGCTCTCTCTGTCTTTGTAGGACAGGTGCTCCAGCCCACAGAGCAGCTTTGTGACCTCCTCTGGACCTGCGGCTTTTGTGTTAAAAAGGATATTTTAATATAAAACCTTTTTCTTTTATAATACCAGTGCCTAAAAAACCACAGCAGGACACAAAAGAACCCCAAATCCCCATGAACATTAGAGAGTTGTGTGGCCAACAAGGTGAGAAGAGGAAAAACAACCCCAGAGGTGTTGTGTTGTCGGCGACAACAGGGCCAGCACTGAGGGAGCACAACCTCTCCCAGGTGAGCTCCTCCCTGGAGCCATCCACAGCCATGGATACAACACCAAGGGAGGCATCAGACTCTTTACATTAATTAAATATCACTGACAGGACTCTGGGGAAGGATGCACCCCCCATGGAGAGATGTGCAGAGAGAAATTAATACGTGGGTTTGGGTTTTTTTCCTTGACATTATCTGCAATCCTGTCTTTCAAAACTCGTCATGGATATCAAACCAGGAGATGCTTCAAAGATCCTTGACTGCATTTTGGAAAGTAATTAGGCTGATTTCTTCTGAGAGCAGCATATTGGGAGGCATCCCTGAGTGTGCAGCTCCACCACGGCCAGCAGCCCACGACGTCTTCCAGATCCGCCCCACTTGGTGGGAATGATTTTCTGTGCTTTAATTAAAAGTTGGTGTGGGCTTCCCAGCTCCTCAGCAAACAGCCCGATTGTAAACATTCCTGTTTGTTCAGCCTGGGGAAGAGAAGCTTTGGGGTGTCCAAACTGTGGCCTTCCAGTGCTTGAAGGAGCCGACAAGAAAGATGGAGGAGACAATTTACAAGGGATGGAGGGACAGGACACAGGGAATGGCTTCCCACTGCCAGAGGGCAGGGATGGATGGGATATTGGGAAGGAATTGTTCCCTGGGAGGGTGGGCAGGCCCTGGCACAGGGTGCCCAGAGCAGCTGTGGCTGCCCCTGGATCCCTGGCAGTGTCCAAGGCCAGGTTGGACATTGGGGCTTGGAGCAGCCTGGGACAGTGGGAGGGGTCCCTGCCCGTGGCAGGGGTGGCACTGGATGGGCTTTGAAGTCCTTCCAACCCAAACCATTCTGGGATTCCCTTTGTATTTTGGTATCCCCTCACACTTCCCATTTTTCTGTGCACAGGCACTGAAAGGTTTTATGGGGAGGAGGAAAAAAAAAAAGAAACCAAATCTCACAAATATTCAAGCAAATGAAAAAAAAAAAGGGGGGGAAAAACCCAAAACAGCTGGGAATGCCAGGCTGTTACCATGGCAAAATAGTGGGGAAAAAAGAAAAAAGAAGAAAAAATCCCTATTTCAGTATTTCTGCTTATTGGCTTCCACTACAGGAAGGGGAAGGGAGCTCTAGAAATCATGGAGCTGCATGGAATGATCTGAGAATGCAGTGAACAAAAGGCCAGCTGAGCCTGGGGTCTGGCACTGTTCCCTGGAGCCAAGATGTTCCTAGGAACAGCAAGAGGTGATGCCCTGAGGGGATATTCCCGGGGGATACTGAGGAATCCCAGCTCACTTGTGTCACAGAGGTGTTTTGATAGGAAGTCAAGTGCTGTGGAGGGTTCTGCTTCTGCTCATACTGTTAAAAACAATCCTTCCTCTTGCTTTGCTATAAATTTGCACCTTTTCCTTCAGTCTCCCCCAAAGCATTTATTACTGACAGCGACAACCAAGAATGAGACAAGAATGAGCTTTTGTGAGTGACTTTTTGGGGGAAGAATTGAATAATTTGTGTTGTAAAAACTCAGTTGAGAGCAGCCCCAGAGCTAACCCTGAATCCACCGACACTTCGTGGGGCTGGGGAGAGCACTCGGAGGCTGTTCCCTCGCACAGGGAACCTGTTGCAGATGTGCCTCCCTCCTTTAGACAAGAACAAAGGAGGGAAGCAATTTGAAGGGACATGCACAAAAATATCACTGAATTGCATGTGACACATTTCAAGGCTCAGTCAAATCTCTTTTCACTTCGGTATGAAAAACCCAGCGAAATTCTCATAATGTCAAAATGAAAAACTCAGTGTTATCATGTTCTTGATCATCGGTGACATTCAGAAACGCTCTTTGAGATCCCATCAAAAGTTTCTTTCTGCTCTGCTCTTTCAAAAGTGTGTTTTAATATTTTGTGGCAGCAATGCGGATCTGAAAATTGTATCTGTTTTAGCCAACAAGCCATTGTGAAATAAGAATTCCAAACACACTTTGGGGATCATTTCAAATGTCCATAAAGATTTTATGAAGTAAATCTTATTTACTACCCCCCTCAGGCAACTGTAATTTACCAAAATCATTTTAAGCAGGGTCTGGTAAAGGTGTAATTCAACAAACCCTCATTTTTTAGCTTGTAACTTACCCCCCTATTAATATTCATCCCTCCATGGTCATTTTCTGAGGAAGCAAAGAAACCCTACACTTAAAGAAATAATTTCTGAAGGCAAACTAAAATATGGCTCTTCCTTAATGGAATTATAGACAAAAGCTAGAGAAACTTAACCACACCTGGCGTCTTACAAATATAATTCCAAGGGAGCTACACTTCCTGACAGCGCAGACATCCTTAAGAGCAGGGAGTTTCAGGAGACTCTGTGTCTTCCCAGGAAAGCAGAGGATATATGGGGCTGTTGAGAGTTTAATGAGAGGACTGTTAAGGAGCGAAGGAGGTTGAAAGCAGAGGCAGAGTGTAAATCTTGGGTCTCCGAGCGTAAATCTCAGCTCTTCCAAAGGAGGGCTGCACCTTCTCTCAGTGCTTTAAGGGCACTGCTTGAGTTTCCTGGCTGTAAATACACTGCAGGTTTAGGGCTGTTACTGGGGGCTTGTCCAAGTGAGGGTTTCAGCAGTAAAAAGCTTCAGTCACCCCTCAGCAGCTGTAAAAGAGTAATATCTTTGCTTTGCACATGCAAAGGCCTTGCGTGGTACAGGAGGATTTACCCCCAAATCCTCCTCCCCTCACTCCACCCCAGGGCCCTCCATGAGGGGAAAGTGTTTTGCAGCATCTCCAAGAGCTGTGATCCCCAACACCGTGCTAAACTTGCACAGAGCTTCCCTAAAACCTGCAGTAACGATGCGTGGGCAAGGACTTTGCTCATCAGGTGGAAAATGCAAAGCCGTTTATTGCGCAGTCAGAATTCCCTAAATCCCAGCACCCAACAGGATATCACATCCTAGAAACAGGAAAGATGTTCCCCACAGTGTCCCCCAATCACCTGGGGCATTGCACAGATTTTACCTAGGATGGTAACAGGCAAACAATGCCCTATAAGGCCCCAAACTGCAATGAACACTTCTCACAGGCCCAGTCTGTCCATAAACACAGAATCCTCTCTCAGTCCGTCCCCGGTGACCTGGATGCACTCCCAGGGTCACCTCCGGGCCCAGGACAGAGCCCCTCTCTCTGATCCTCAGGGCCCATCTCTCTACCACCACCGAGTGTACTCCAACAAAAACCCTCCAACTCCCGAGGAAAAGCTCAATTTTTTTATTGCTGCTGCTTCTTGCAGCTTTTACAGCACCCTTTCCCCGACCAGTGCATTCTGCCTCCAGATGCTCCGGCTTCCGACTTCCACGTGCTTGGGGGAAACGAATACATTTTAAAATGAACCAGCCAAGGTACAACACAGCAGAGAAACCCCTCTGTCTCCACCCTCTGTGCAGTGATCCAAGCACTCGCTGGAAAATAAGGCACCGAGGGAAAAAAATCAATCATAAGAAAAGATGTCACCACTTTGCTTGACGGAGCCCTGAGCCGAAAGGATTGTCAGGAAGCACCTGGAGATTCCCAAGGAAACCACTGATCCACCCCCACGTCCTGCTCCTCTGGGAACTGATCAAAGGCCCCAAGTGGCCAAACACAGGACTGGGAGCCCCATTGTTGGGGTGCACTGTGTGCTGGAAGAGAGACAGGCCCTGAGGATCAGAGAGAGGGGCTCTGTCCTGGGCCCGGAGGTGACCCTGGGAGTGCATCCAGGTCACCGGGGACGGACTGAGAGAGGATTGTGTGTTTATGGACAGACTGGGCCTGTGAGAAGTGTTCATTGCAGTTTGGGGCCTTATAGGGCATTGTTTGCCTGTTACCATCATAGGTAAAATCTGTGCAATGCCCCAGGTGATTGGGGGACACTGTGGGGAACATCTTTCCTGTTTATAGGATGTGATATCCTGCTGGGTGCTGGGATTTAGGGAATTCTGACTGCGCAATGAACGGCTTTGCATTTTCCATCTGATGAGCAAAGTTCTTGCCCGTGTGTCATTCTTGCACCCCACTGCCAGCCTGGTGTTGTCCATGGAGCTACCGGGGCACTGGAGAGCGCTCGGTGCTTGTCAGGACCACAGCTCTGCCGCCTTTGAACGGGCTCCTCTGCAAGGCTGCACTGACACCATTAAACAAAAAACTAAACCCAGGCACTTTGAAGACGTGCTACTTTGCAGATCCAGGACAATTAGAAGCATCTCTGATTAAACAGCAAGGTCTTTTCATTTTCAACCTCAGCGTCGTGTGTTTGCTCCCGTCCCCATTTGAAGTCAGTTTTTACAATTCCCATTGACTTCAGTAAGAATGGAATTAGATCCTGACATATTTGCATGTCAAATCTCTTTTCTTGCGGTTACAGTGCTCTCATCCATGACATCTGCAATTTAATGGTACGTTTTCCACGAAAAAGCAATGCTACATTTCTTTGAAAAGCAGCAGCAATGAATAACACGGGCCAAAACAGGGGAGATAAATGCTAAAAAAAATCACCCCAAACTGACACTTGCAGGACTGAAACTTTACAAGGTTTTTCCTAATAGGGAGAAAATTGTCCATTTAGGGGTTTCCCTCACAAATTTCAAATACATAAAAGACTCCAAAAATGTGTCTTGCTTAACTATTACCACCCTAAGAAAAAAAAAATTGAAAAACAGTGCTAATTAATTAAATACCAAAACTTTCACTAATAAAAATCAAGCCTTTGAATGGCCTGTGCAGATGTGTTCAATCCAAGTTCCAGTATTCGGGAAAGAATTTAAATCCGTTTGACGTAGATGCGACCTCAAAACTACCACTGAATTTATTTTATACCAATTTTATACTAATTTATATCAGTTTATTTTGCAGGTTTATCTTTTTCAACCCCTGAACAAGTGTAGCCGATTTCTCAGTGGATTTCTCCCTCCACCTTTGCAGCCACTGCCTTGAATCGTGGAGTTCACACCACAGAATGTCTCTTGAAGCATTTCTGCTGTTCCTATGAATCATTTGCAAGATTAAAAATAAAACATGAGACATTTCTGGACCACACACTGATTGTTTAATTATTTTCCATTTGAAGTGCAGGCTATTTTTGGCACGGAATCTTTATGTCGGCTGGACAGAACAATTCATCTTCTGAAATATCTCGATGTCAAAAGCCAATTAGTCAGGTGACAGCACGAATGTTTAGGTTCTTTGTTAACCATGATTAACTCTGGAGGGTCTGCAATAATGCAGTGTTATTCACCAGACTAATTTTCACCTTGGTACCTCCAGGCTGTGTTTTGAACCGCTTCGCAGTAATAAACAAATATTACTGTGCTGTTTAGGAGGTTCTACACAGAAAATGCAAAAACCCTCCCATTATTAGTGCTGAGACCCATAAAACTTTCCCAGATGAATTCCCAGCAAATCAAGGAATACATGATGGAGACAGACTATTTCCAAGGGATGGAGGGACAGGACAAGGGGGGATGGCTTCCCAGTGCCAGAGGGCAGGGATGGATGGGATATTGGGAAGGAATTGTTCCCTGGGAGGGTGGGCAGGCCCTGGCACAGGGTGCCCAGAGCAGCTGTGGCTGCCCCTGGATCCCTGGCAGTGTCCAAGGCCAGGCTGGACATTGGGGCTTGGAGCAGCCTGGGACAGTGGAAGGTGTCCCTCGACGAGCTTTAAGGTCCTTTCCAACCCAACCCTTCTGGGATTCTGATTATTCCCTGATCATTACATATCCATAATCTGTTAACTGAACTATTGTTACCTTTATTCTGGAATTCGGGAAGTTCATTACTCTGATTGACCATTCCTTTGATTCCAATCCATCCATGCTGCTGCATTTTCCCTGAAATCACGACATCGGGTTGTCTTCCCCTGAAATAAATCCTAATTACTCCCTCAGACAGAGCAAGGCTCTGTCTCCCATCCCGTTGTTTCGCACAGCACTGGTGGCACAGAGCAGGTGGGAAGTTGTTTATCCAGCTGGCAAGGGAAGGAGCAGATGGCACACACGGCACAGGGATCCTGTCCTCCGTCACCTGCCTGTCTTAGGTTACAGTGTGAGATGTAACCAAACGTGTGTATTCTGTCACCACCTTCCTAAGCTGTTACAGCAGCTGGGGCAGGGTTCTTTATCCCTTCCGTGACTCATCCCTGATAACTCCCTCCCGAGGGATATCTGCTGCCCATGGGCCATCCAGCCTCACTGCCTGACTCATAAATTTACATCATCCCACTGTGAGATGCTCCGCCCAGGGGGAGGGACCGAGCATTCCTACCTGGATATAATCTGAGGGTTGGAACGCCACACTCAGCCCTTACCCACTGGGTCCCCAGAGGATCAGAGCTCCATAATCACCACTGGACCTCCAGAGAAGGACCAGACTTTACTACAGGATCACCACTTGGACAGAACCACATCCCTCACTCCAACAGGACTGCAGCCACCATTCAATCAGACTGCTGCCACCACCCTGACCAACAGGGTGTCAGGCTGTATCCTGACTCTGTCAGTTTAAGCCAGTCTTTTCCACCTTTATTTTAATTTTCCCATTAAATTGTAGTTCTGACTTGGAGTTTCCCACTGGTTTGTTTTCAAACTAGTACACTGCCCCATATCCCAGAGCCGGGAGGTGGGACTGCACCCGGACAAAACCTCACAGGTCTTTTCTCCACATTTGGATACTCACAAGCAAGATATTGAATAGAAATCCAAGAGAAATGATGGAGGATCATGGAATTGGAGAGAACCAAGTGATGTGATCAAGAGGAGAAAAGGGGTGAGTTAATGGGGAGAAATTAGTGTTCCTGCAAAAGTTTCACTCCCTGTCTCTTCCAAAGTGAAAGGATGAGCTAACAATAAAAATCAAGGAGGGAATGGTGGAAGAATCACTACCTGAACATGACTTTTGAAGGGTGAAATTGAGAGGCAAACAAAATTCCATGCAGATTCTCAGTTTCCTGATACTTGGGATCACATTCCAGCCTCTTCACTATATTTTAAATGGCCAAATAGGGAACGCGGATCCAGAGTTGACCTTTCTAACCACAGGGGAAGTGTGCTCATTATTTAGAAGAAAGATAAGAGCCATCAGAGTGTCTGATTTGTTTTGTTAATTATGGTTTTAAACTACTTTGTGCCACCCCAGCTAATTGGCACATTTCCTTAGCCGTGTAAATAGATCTTCAGAAGGCTCATAAATCAGACTGTGTTTGTAAGCAACGTTCTCGTAGCAGATATTTTCTATTTTTGGACAGAAAAATCAAGCTGTTGAAATACCCAAACTACAACTGCACTCACCCACGTCTGGGTCAGACTCTGCTCAGATCAAAAATGCCATCACTGACACAACATTCCTCAACAATTTCACTTTGGAACCAAAAATTACAGGCAACATTTTCTAAGGTAGAAATGGGAGTCAGGGCCTCAAATAATTTCTCTGTGAGAAAGCCACTTCTCTGTCCATTTTTGAAAATTCCCTTACAGGATTTAGGCAGCCATTGGCAACTTCCAGGACCAGAAAATTTCCCAGACAAGAACTACAAGAGTTTCCTGAATTCCAACACTTCAACTTTGAGGTTTTCCCTATAAGTTGAAAACCAGCTCAGCATTCAGAGGGTTAAAAGTGAAGTGTCCAAGGCCAGCTTGGACAGGGCTTGGAGCAACCTGGGACAGAGGGAGGTGTCCCTGCCCATGGCAGGGGCACGGAATTGGATGATTATTAAGGTCCTTTCCAACCCAAACCATTCTGGGATTCCACGGGAATTCACCCACCGTTTTTTTTGTTGTGGGTTTATCCAGGACCTGTTCTCATTTGCAGAAACCTCAAACATCTGGAGCTCCTGCTGAAATTTCTCTTCAGTTTTTTAGCTTCCAAAAATGCAGTCTCAAGGCAAACAAAACCCCTACAAACCTTTTCCATCAGAGTTTGAATGAGAAGCACTTGCCAAAGTGACAGGCTCAAAATCTGCATCGTGAAGAGCTTTAAAGGCGACTTTCTGTCTTCCTTGGTTTCTGGATTAACTGAATTCTGCCATTAATATTCCAACCAGCATTCCTTTCGGGAAGCAGACATTTGTACCCTGATGCAGGGAATCAGTTAATATTCCTTGATCTTGAGAGATGAAGCCATGCTTGGGTTAAAATGCATTAAATTTTGGGACCTAAAACTGAGCCCTACAGGTCAAGGGCTCTTGGAGAGCAGACTCTGGCTTGAAGTTCTGTCTACACAGACAAATATAGGGCAAAAATAATAAATCTCCACTCCACTTAATAGATTAATAGTGCCAGAAGGTTTTACTTTGATCCTTTAATGCTCTATTATGTAATAAGTTTGTCAGTAATTCCTGGCTTCAGTCTAAGGGATTTCCTTGAAGCTTCCCCTGTGCAGGTGTACCACAGGTGTATAATAAATATATATATTTACACGTATATATGTATGAAATGCCCTAAAAAACTTGTCCCTGCCCTTCCTATCAGTCATCAGGCTACTGCAGAAGAAATATACACACACTATAACATTATTCTATAAATTCCTGCTAATGATTCAAGTCCAGCCCTTTTGTTTGCAATTATGACACAATTCCTTCTAATTAAAATGGAAAAGTAAAAAAAAAAAAAGTGGTGAGCAAGCAGCAGATGCAGCAGAACTCCAGCTGTCAGGCCACCAGAGGACACTGTCACGTCATTTCCAAATATGAGGAAACTAATTATTGCTTTAATGCCAGAAAGTCAAATTTAGACGGATAGAACAACTCTTTACAGAATCACGGAATAGTTTGGGTTGGGAAGGGACCTCAAAGCCCATCCAGTCCCACCCCTGCCAGGGGCAGGGACACCTTCCACTGTCCCAGGCTGCTCCAAGCCCCAGTGCCCAACCTGGCCTGGGACACTGCCAGGGATCCAGGGGCAGCCACAGCTGCTCTGGGCACCCTGTGCCAGGGCCTGCCCACCCTCCCAGGGCACAATTCCTTCCCAATATCCCATCCAGCCCTGCCCTCTGGCACTGGGAAGCCATTCCCTGTGTCCTGTCCCTCCATCCCTTGTAAAGAGTCTCTCTCCATCTTTCCTGCAGCTCCTTCAGGCCCTGGAAGGCTGCAGTGAGGTCACCCCAAAGCTTCTCCTCTGCAGGCTGAACAACCCCAGCTCTCCCAGCCTTCCCTCCCAGCAGAGCTGCTCCATCCCTCTGATCCCCTCTTCATGTCTAAGTTGCATGCACAGCCATAAAACGTGAGAGACCTGTGCCCGTATTAACAGAGCATCTGAGAATTGTCTGAGATGTCTTACATCTCCTGCTCTGTTGGGGTGCACTGTGTGCTGGAAGAGAGACAGGCCCTGAGGATCAGAGAGAGGGCCTCTGTCCTGGGCCCGGAGGTGACCCTGGGAGTGCATCCAGGTCACCAGGGACGGACTGAGAGAGGATTGTGTGTTTATGGACAGACTGGGCCTGTGAGAAGTGTTCATTGCAGTTTGGGGCCTTATAGGGCATTGTTTGCCTGTTACCATCCTAGGTAAAATCTGTGCAATGCCCCCGGTGATTGGGGGACACTGTGGGGAACATCTTTCCTGTTTCTAGGATGTGATATCCTGTTGGGTGCTGGGATTTAGGGAATTCTGACTGTGCAATAAACGGCTTTGCTTTCTTCCACCTGATGAGCAAAGTCCTTGCCCATGCGTCACTACTGCACTGCACACCCCAAAAGAACCCCAAGCAGCATCAAACGGGGCTTCCTGAGGATAACCACAGCAAACCCCACCCTGCCTACAAAGCCAGAGCTGCTGACCAAGCACTGCCCTGTCCAAAGCCTCATCCACAGCAGTTACAGAGGGACCAGCTCTGCCCAAACCAAGCAGCCCCTCCTACCTCCAGCCATCTCCCTGAACCCAGTGAGCTCCTGGAGAACACGACAATGGTGAGCTCAGTCCCAGGGAGCAACATCTGACTGACCCTGGGCACCGAGTGCCCACAAAGCCCTGCGCACACCTGATCCATCACTGACCTTGAACAGACCACAGGAAACAAATGCAAAGTAGTGATCACATGATCGGGGACTGCTGCTGTCAGATGCTGGAAGGTGAAGATGCATTTAAACCTTTTACAGCCACAAAAACCAAAGTAAGAGGTCTGGTTACACTGGTTTGATCTGTCGATGCTGGCAGGTCTGTAAAATACACAGAATCAGACTTACTAGCTCTTATTTTATATACATTTACATCAATTTATACATGGCCTACGTAACAAAAATGAGACCTGCACAAGCACAGCTGCTCTAATGTGAAAGCACCTTGTGTAAAGCAGGAAGGGAGCTCCCCACTATGGAATGTAGGATAAGTTTGAGCGAGTCAGTCCTGTGAGGAGCGGCTGAGGGAGCTGGGAAAGGGGCTCAGCCTGGAGCAAAGGAGGCTCAGGGGGGACCTTGTGGCTCTGCACAACTCCCTGACAGGAGGGGGCAGCCGGGGGGGGTCGGGCTCTGCTCCCAGGGAACAGGGCCAGGACAAGGGGAAACGGCCTCAGGCTGGGCCAGGGGAGGCTCAGGTTGGACACCAGCAGGAATTTCTCCATGGAAAGGCTGCTCAGGCCTTGGCAGGGGCTGCCCAGGGAGGTTTGGAGTGCCCATGCCTGGAGGTGTCCAAGGAAGGGCTGGAGGGGGCACTCAGTGCTCTGGGCTGGGGACAAGGTGGGCATCGGGCACAGCTTGGACTCCATGGGCCGGGAGGGCTTTTCCAGCCTAAATAATTCCATGATTCTATGTTTGGTTCCACATTAACAACACCCAGCCAAACCAACATGAGATAAAAGGATATAAGCATGGAAAAACAGGAGATGGAATTATGAGGTTTTCTGCTCCAACCAAATAGTTTTGCTTCACAAATCAACATTTTCTGCTCTTTCTGAATGTACTAAAATACACAAACAGATGTCCCTGAACACTTCAGCTGTGCCTTGAAGGCTGTGCAGTGGCACGGTGCTGGAACGGGTCAGCACCCATGGTTACAGTGAGATGGAAAGCCCCTCTGACAGATGCAGGCATCCTTTTTTAAGCAGAAATTTGGTTTAATGCCACCATTTTTGAAGGTGTGGGCTTTGCTCTTGCTCTGCAGCTCTGGTGTGCGGCACTTCCCTCAATAAGTGGAGTGCACACCTTAAGTGATCCAGGTTATAGGAACTCATCAAAGGAATATTCCAAGCACTATTTTACTCATCAATTCCAAGCACCATTTTACTCATCAATTCCAAGCACTATTTTACTCATCATCTTGGGTGGCTCAGGATTCCCAATTTCCCTTGTTAAGCTTAAGAGAGCACTTGAATTGTTGAGTTCATAGGAAATTGTTCTTAGGTCAGCTACAAACGCTGGCTATGGCCGAGCATTCTGAATTAGAGAAATTTAACAAAAAATAAATATCAGTTCTGCTTGTTCTGTACAACGTGAACATCTGAGCTGGAAATAAAGACCAAATCACCTTTCCCAAGCTAAAACCACTCTCTCTGGCATAACTCACAGCTGTCAGTGCACTGTGCCCATTTCAGTAGTGATTCTCGTCACAAGAAGTGATCAGTCATCTTTCCCTTTCCCTTTCCCTTTCCCTTTCCCTTTCCCTTTCCCTTTCCCTTTCCCTTTCCCTTCCTTTCCTTTCCTTTCCTTTCCTTTCCTTTCCTTTTCTTT
>VZTI01003931.1:2246249-2257809 GCA_013397865.1 Struthidea cinerea | reverse complement strand
AGCCTGGAGAAAAAAAGTCTTATGGGGAACCTTATCGTTGTCTGCAACCACCTGAAAAGAGGTTGTAGCCAGGTGGGGGTCAGCCTCTTCTCCCACGTTATGAGTAACAGAACAAGGGGAAATGTCAAGTTGTGCCAGAAGAGATTTAGATTAGGTATTTGGAAAAAATTTCTTCACTGAAAGAGTTGTTAAGCACTGGAACAGGCTGCTCAGGAAGTGGTTGACTCACCAACCCTTGAAGTGTTTAAAAGAGGTGGGACATGCTAGTGCTGGGTTAACGGTCGGACTCAATGATCTAAGAGGTCTTTTTTGACCTAAATGATTCTATGACCCCAACTACTTTAACTGATTTTATTCTGAAGCAGATTAAAAGTATCCGCATGATCTATTAATACAGTCCAACAGAAGGGATGATGGCCCCTAGCTAAGGGCAAAAAGAGTTCCAGCTGTTTGCAAAGTGACTGTATATTCTCACACTGGAGCAAATTAATATGGGAATAGAATGTCACCAATAAAATAAACAAAGACCTAGTAGCTGAAAGCAGAAAGTGGCCTTCATCCTTCCCCACAATAGAGTGGACTTTATCTTTCTAACCATATTTTGCATTCAGACACTTTCAGAGTCTGATTTACTCTCAAATATGCATGGCAAGCAGAATTTAAAATCAGTTATCAACTACTTTTATTTCATATCTTTCATACTGTTTCAAGTAAGTCTAAATTAAGAAGAAACACTAAATTTTCACTGAAATTAATTTAACCTGTTAAGAATTGTACTTAATGGTTACCAGTGTTCCTTTAAAGACTATGCACAAGAAACACAAGTGTAATAACAAAATATTTGCTTTTTAGGTATTCACACAGAAATGCTAAATATTAAGTGTACTGTGATGACTGCAGTGCTCAGCATTTAAGACAGTATTTATAATTAATATTAAATTCCTGCCATGTACAATGTGAAATTGAAGTTACATGTTTATTTTCTCATTACGTGATAGAATTTCTAGTCTTACTGTACAGTAGATATTGAGCTATTTCACTGTGCTCCTCTCTCATTTTAGTAAAATCCAATTAATGCTTAGAAATGACCTTACAATGTAAAGGTGGGGGAACAGTGTTACTATGATCTAGGCTTGCTATTACACATCTGCTTTGAAGCTGTCACAAATGTTTTTACAGAAATATTCACAGACTACACCTACCATGGCCTCCTCTATCCTATGTCCAGGGACATGCCCTTTCAAAAGCAAACCACCTCTTTGACCAGTCGGCTACACTGGTATATACAGTTTGGTAGCTACAGCCCCTCTGTCTTAGAACAGTAAAAGGATGAGTTTCATTTCTAAAGCCATTTCATTAAATCAAAGTGCATCCTTTCCCTGCTTTGCCCCCTGTGACATAAAATGAATGTCTGGCTGCCCATGAAAATGGGGAAAGGAGGATACTAAAGCAGGAGGTTCAGTTTCAATTCAGGTGGGGTTGAAAAGTCATGTACTGCAGGGGTATATGAGAGTTGTTGGGAAGGACTCGGTGTAAGTTCTCAAGGGACAGTTCTCAGGTCACATAATCCTAAATCTTCTCTCTCCTTGCTCTCCAAACATGAATAAAGCTGGTCTGTTGCAGGACCTTTCACGCTTCAATCCCCACCAGACCATATGCCCTCTCAACTCTCTCTCCACAAATGCGCTGTCCTGTGTCTGTCTCTTCTTGAAGGTAGCCCTGAAAGAAGACAGCAGATGGCACCATGTGGAACACACTCTCACAAAGTAAAACCATGATGTGCATAGCTAAGAATGTTTTGTTGAAACCAGAGTGCAATGGAAGCATAAGGAAAAAAGGACCCTGAAGTTGACTTACAAAAGCAAAAGGCAGAAAATAAAATTCAGTGATGGAACAATTACAAGCATGACATATTTCACACAAAACAAATCATCCAATCCTGTGCCAAGCAAAAATTGGGCTTTACTGTGGGAGGGTGGGGCGAATGTTGGTGAAGTAGTGCTGGAATACAAAATTAAAGCACTAAAAATTCCTTGGCTCCTGTTTAGCCATAGGAGAATAATTACAGTTGTCATTACTGCTGACCTGAGACATCACAAATTAAGATACTGTTCCTAATGCTTAAGGTAGTCTCTCCAGCGTCAAGATCTATTTTCTATTTGGCAAATGGAAGATTAAAACTGTTACAGAGTAAAATTAATTGCGAGACATATGCAATAGCTTTTCAAGTGTTACTTCAGACATCTGACAATAGATGAATCATTCTAGTCACCTGAGTAAGATAAAACAGTCAAAATACAGTAGCATTACACAGCTTCTTGGAGAACTCAAACACTGCATTGGCTTTCATGACTTTTGTTCTACAACAGTGAGTCAAAGAGATGTCCATTTACTGTCATTGTTGCCATCAATACAATGCCAAAGCTCCAATTTTGTTTTGCTGACTTTCTAAATTAGAAGAATTGCTACTTCAAGGCATTTTATCTATTGCGAGAAAGAATTAAAGACATTTTAAAGACCTTTAATACCCAAATGATCAAATATTTCAACCATGAAGATGAAATTGTCTTTTTCCAAGATAAGTGTTTCAAACAATATTTATGAAATTCTCAGTTATTTAACTGAGCTTCCAAATGCTGCTTGGGATAAGTTTAGAATAAGGAGAAAGCATGTTCAACATATGCAATAGACTATATATATACGTATATATAAATATATATAAAAAGGTGGATAAACACAGAAAAGTACCCAGGAAAGGAAGGCTTGTTTTATTACGTTTTGCTTCTGCATCACTATATTTTCAAATCCTCTGGCTATTAAATGTGTTCCTCTCAATCAGCTGCATCCTCAAACAGCTACTTTCCATGCCTCGACTTTCTTAACACATCAATCTATTGTGAAGATAGGAATAAAAATAAATAAAATCACACTACTTGAATTTAAAGAAGTTGGCTATCATTTATAACATAATTACAAAAAGAGAATACAGAGACCCAAAAAATAAAGCCAAGAGCTCAAAAAATGTAGGCTGACCAGCCACGTGTGCTAGAACAGTTTAAAATTACATAATTACATGTTATTTTTCCCTTCTGTAAAATCCAAATTAAACCAACAGGATACAGAGTGCCCATACATACAGTGAACCACTATTTTAAATAAATGTAAATAATACTGTGTAAAACAGTCTAGAAGAAAATAGCAATCCCATTAAGAACACCACCAAAAATCAATACAGAAGCCAAACTCACATCCTTCATTGCAAAGTAGTTTCCCAAGGATTTTGTTTGTTTAAGTGAGGGAAGTTCTGAAAAGGTGTTTTGCAATTCTTCATGGATTATCAGCTGAAGAACTTTAACATGCTCTTTTACCTAAAAAACTAACGTAACCCATATAAACTGACTGCCACAGAAAATTGTATGATAAGCACTGTAATACCCAGAAGAAATTACCATTTACAGTTATTTATGTTAGATGGGCTCTGAAAAAGTAACATTTGTTACTGGACTTGGGTCCCCCATAGCAGACAGACATTTTAAACACTGTTCCTTGCTCTTAAAGCACTCATGTACAAACACTCAGTTATTCCTTGTTTAAAACAGACCATTTCTTTTTCTAAAGCACAGGAATATTGCCTCATGTAATAGCAAGAACTTTTGAAGTATAGGAAGTATTTAATTCTCTAACATGCCAAAGGAGCTTTTACCCTGGGAAAGCAGCAGTAAGTTGGGAAATACAGAAGCTGATCTATTTTGTTCGTATCTATATCCTTAAATTCATTCCCCAGGCTGCTTCAGCTTATGTAAGGTGTGGTGCAGCATTAGGGTCAATTTCATGGTACCTCTCCAGCCCAGACATAGCAGCTACCCACATTAAAAACATCTCAGTTTGATTCCTAGTAACACCTCAGATGAAGACCACAAACTTTGCTCAGCTACGGGGCCGGAAATGAAGTCTATGTGCTGCACACACTATAAAAAGACTATAGCAATACGTGTCCTAAGTTCACTTTGTTCTCCAAGCAAGTAGTAAGACTGATGGCTCCAAGAAGTTTTGCTAAAGGAGTTAATAATAATAAAAACATTGCCACACATCCTGCTACAGGGTGCAGGCTCCACAGGCCCCAAAAGCAGCAACTTTAATGGCTTTGCTAGGTAGAAAAAAGCCCTCAGGACTAGCCCTTAATGTCAGTACAAATGTACCTCAAATGGCTTGCAAGAACAGAATTTTCAAAAATTCAGGAGGAAACTCTGCAACACATCCACAGTTAGACATTAAATGGAAAATTATCTAGGTTAGAGGAGATTCTTGTGGAACAGCAGAGACACCTCCCTAAACTCAGTGTACCCTCAATCCATTTAAAATCTATTAGTTCCTACAGGATTTTGAATTTTCCTGCTAACTATACTGGCCAAAATTTTTATTCTTCCCTTCCCCCACCAGTTCAACATGAGACAGATCTAAAAACATGAGTATTAGGATTACAAGCTGCCAAAACTAGAGACTATTAGAGAGAGCTATGATAGGAAGCAAAAGCTAACCTTCATAAACCACTCTAACCCTATGTAATCAAATCAAATTTCTGTTTTAAAAACCGAACATATTAAGCTGTTCAAATACTAGGATATCTGCCAAAAAAAAGTCCATTCAAGGACTTTCATTGTAGCATTTGCTCTAGTTAGTCAAGTGTTTGTGAGTGTTTGCTGAAGACCATTTAAAAAAAAAATCATGGCATTAAAAGCTAAACTTGATGGTTCAGCTGACCCAGCCTACATAAAACATTTGGATATGTTTTCCTTTTCATGTTTCATTCTGCTATCCATAAATCAATAAAAGGGTCAACACTTTGCAAGCATTCTTTCTCACCTCATATGTTTTCCAAAAGAAGTCTGTAGGGAGTCTCTGTACTCAACCATATTCTGCACGTGTTTTATGAACACTGCCCCTCCTACCTATCATGCATAACCCCATTACTGCACCCACATGAAATCTGATGAGGTGTTCACCCCAATTACAAGTAGTGCAAGTGAGGAAAGAAGCACTACCTGCTAAGTAAAGATGGTAGAAGACAATAATAGATACAGAGCAGGGATTTGATTCTTACATGACTGCTATTTTATGAGGCCACACAGTGAACTCCTTTTCAGCTGCATTACTCCAACTGAACAAATCTAGCCCGAGGTCTCCCCACTCACAAAGCAGTTTCTGCTATGCCTTCAACTCTGTCCAACGTTCTTTTCCCAAATTATCCTCCTTCCACTACATTTCTAATATTTACCTATTTTTGCAATTTCAGAAGCAGTAGAGAAGTCCAGTACAGTCAAGTACACATCATCTTGACTGTTACCACCATATCAACCTTACAGAAAAATTTATTTGGCTTCAAAACAGCTCCCTCTAAGTAGGTTAACAATACCTTACAATTGAGAAACCCCAAAAGCCAGGCTAACCTGTGCTAACAGAGTTTCTCAACCCACGTCTATTTCTATTACTGCAATAGAAGTAATCAAAAAAGATGCCTGATTTGGATCCTCCTCATTAAAGGGAAGGTGGTGGTGGGGTGGTGAAGCCTGGAAGACTATTCTCACATAAAAATCTCTAACCTTTCCTTTCATGAACACACAGGCACCACTGAATCAGACCTGGACTCTATGTTAGAGTATTTTTCCTACTACAATAAAATGGCAGAAAGGAGTTTGAATTACCTGAAATTCTGCTAAAATTATTAGTATTACTAGAGTATAAAAAACATTCAAATGTTAACAGTAAATATAATCTTAAAAAATGTATTTCAGTAAAATAGAAAGAGTACTTTCCACTTCACAGAATCAAAGCACTTGTGAATGAAGAGTGCATAGCAAGTTTTTAATATGAATCTCATGAAATTTGCAACATCTCAAAACTAATTCAAAGTGATTATATTCAAACTGAATTGGAATAAAATGCTTTCCTGAGGTCTGGAAATTGTCTAAGATTATAAACAAAAGGAATTGTTTCGGGAAAAAATCCTAAAGTCTGTGAGAAATGTTTCCTAAACAGATCCACATTTATGCACTTCACTTGAACAGGACTGTGTAGTGGGTTGGCTTCAGAAAGATAGATCCAGTTTGGAGACAGAAGTGTCTGTCAACTCTGAAGAACACATTTACTACACAGTCTGCTGTCTGTTTGCCCAGCAAGAGGCACTAGCAGGGAAGCAGTGGCCAGATGAATTACCTGGGTGGGCATTGTTAACTGATACTACTGACACTATCATCCTCTTTACACAATTTTTTCCCCTCTCCTTATGAACACCACCTTAACATGCTCTTATTCATCTCTTCTTTCATCGCTCCTGTTGCTCCAGTCTCTGGTTTTATTTGTATACGTCTTCCCTCTGTCACTCAATTCCAGTTTATCCTCTAACATCAGTGACTATTTACATTCCCTCCCGATGGTCATATTCTTCCTCAAAAAGAAGAGACTAAACTGTAATATAAAAAGTGGTAGTAAACCAGCTCAGGAAACTGTTATAGTACTTTAACAATTTACCTCATTGAATCAACTTACTACGACTGCTTTAGAGCAAGCATGAAGAAAAAGCCGGACTGTGGATGACAGAGGAGAACTACTCCAGAAGTCAACTATCACATCAGGTAACTACACAAACCCACAACCTCCAGCGATCGATCAATTCCATACACCACTTTCAATGTTCACTTCAGTCACACTTTGAATTTTAAGGAAGCTTTCATGTCATACTTATAGATGCTAAATTATGTTTTCATTAATGAAACAAGTTTATAATAGCACAAGAATCCATCTGGCAAACATGATTTGAACGTAGCAAAACCTGCATTTTTCACAGTGCCTGAAATAAAAATCTTAGCTTCCTTTAACCTGTCTGCCTCTGAAACTCAAGCAATGACACTGACCTCAGGTTTATTTTCACCCGTTCATCCCCAGCCACCAAACCCCACTAACGTTAGATGTTGGTATCGGTGATGAGAAAGGTGTATCGCTATTATATCTATCAGCCATATTTGCTACCAGGAAAATTACGTTACCTCAGAGCAAGGTCCAATAAACCGTGGTCACCCCTAACGGCCAGTAAAAAGCAGATGGTTTGAGTGATCAATGCTGCTGGTTTGGAAGAGGCAAAGATGTATATGAGACTGTGGTAGTGCTCTTCAGTACCCCAAGAGCTGGCGGGGATGTAGAAGACAACATTCCTGGCAGAAGAAGGTAGGCAAATGGAACTGACAAAGCCTGCAATGGTGCACCATCCTGCACGTGCAAACTGGTACAGAGAGGGTTTCATGCTCACACATACGAGCTTCAGTATTCCAGCCTAAGAAAGCTTTCAGTAAGGGAACTGATATTAATCTGGCTTTTAGCAAGATGTTAAAATTCGCAGGGGAAAGAGAAGTTTGATCTCATGTCATGGAATATGATTCATGATTCAGATACAGTTCTCACACATGTGACTTAATGGTAAGAACTGTACAAACAGAATGAATCTACTATTCTGACAGTACTCCCTGAAGACTACTGATGTACCAAAAGTTGTTATCATTTCACTTGGTAGCAGTATCAGAATGCAACAGTCTTGCTAGATATATATATATATATCTTGTATGTATACATATGCACACATACAGATTATTTTATATATATATACATATATATGTGATGGAAGCAGCCAAAAGAAATAGCATACGGGCATGCTGGAGCTGTACTTTAGAAAACCAGCACATAGAAAGTAGCCCTGTTCAAGTGCTCCATGATTTTGGTTGCCTTGGTTCTGCAGCCATGTTGGCATTTAAGGCAACATCTGACAGTAAGAATGCCCTCGCTCAACAACCGAGTTCAACCTGCTGTTGTACTTTCACGAGCAGCTTTCACTCTGCACTTGTGCATATGCAGCACCAAAATGAAGCTCTTGGTCCATACAGCTGCCAAACCAGCCAACAGATGAACCAAATTTCAGACACGAAACCTGTCCAGTGCAATGTACCATCACGATCCATGTTTCAAGTTCTTGGCCTTACAATGAAATCCTGGAATTAAATGCTGGAGGCCTGTCAATGGCACATCTTAATGTCAATGGTGCCTGACTTCATCTATCAGCTCACCTGACCCAGAAGCTGCCAAGAAGTACACATATTTCTCAAAGTCTCTGGGCCAGCTCAAGTACGGAAAATAAACACAATATGAGAAATAAATCAAAAAGTGGAAATGCTACACAAACCAGGTAGTCAGTGTGAAAAAAAACCCCTACTCATAACGTACAGGTCACAAGTTCTTAAATGACAGCACGGTGACCTCAAAATACCAGATGGTTTTACCCTGCACAGGCATTGTATTTCAATGGAGATCAAAAACCAAACACTATTCTCTCTCTACTGCCTTGGCCTATCGTACTCCATTTGGGTCACTTCTGGAAGAAATGCCAACACAAGTGAGTCTCGGGCTGATTCTACAAAATGAGCAAATCTCCCTTCTACACCAAATCAAAACCTAATTTTACCGTCAGAAAGGCAGCTTGAAAGAGATGTCAGGAAAAAAAAAGGTGTTTGATTCAATTCATATGTAGAAAACCCAAGGCAATTCTGCCTTTTTTCCCCACCCTTGACGGTTTCCTATGCCCATACCAGGAAACTGGATTCTGAAGTAAATGGGAACGCTTTCTACACCTTAGAGGCAACAATATTTTCCCATTCAAAAGAATAAACGATTTGCCTAATGCTCATCATGTTATCAGATATACCTCAGCTTCCTCTCTGGAGCACAAAGCAAATACTAGAGAATAGGTGACTGACTTATCAACACACTGCAAGACAGCCTACGCAAGCTTAACAGAAAAAGCCAAAAGAATTGAGAAAAATATCAAACTGTTGCACAGCAAAGTCCACAGCTACTGTCCTGAAGAAAAAAAAAAGAAAAAAAAAAAATCCAGTTTACCAGGAGAAGCTGCTAAAGAAGTGGTTAAAAAAAATTTAAAAGCAGCGCACTGCTACTAGTCTCTTTTCATAAGCTCCCTTCCCTTTTCTGAATCATATTACATTCAGATTTGTAAGACCCTTGCAACTATGAAAAACCATTCCTACCTAGCTACTCCACACTGAGAGAGCAACATAATTTTTTGCTCTTTCCAACATTTTTGCTGCTGCAACAGAGAAAGCCCTTTGTTTTCACTCAGTTTCTACCATTTTAGGTTCTCTTTCCTACTAATTAACTTAAGTGCATTTGCCTCTACCATTTCTGGCATGCAGCAACACGACACTGGCATGATTCTTGACATTTCAACTGCTTCTCACAGACCTGCATTAAAATCAATGAGTTTTGTCAACTTCATCTATTCCCTAATTAACAAGGGTACATCCAGCAGCACAGGCAGCAATGCCTTCTGTTTGTGTACTCAGGAAGATGACTTTGCATCAATTTACACATTGCTTTAAACAGGAGTTTATCTTTACAGCCATATCATGACTATGAACTTAACTCCCATAGCACCATTTTAATGTCCTTCAGGGCTTAATATTAAGTTACGCAACTCAGCACTGTAAAATTTTCATTTATCCAACAAGGATGAGTCTTGATTACAAAAATCAGATAAAATTTGCACAAAAATGTAGGTTGCATGCTTAAAAGTTTCCTCCATAATAGAAAGGAAAGCCTTTATGCTTCAATTTAGATTATAACTACTCCACAGGATACAACCTCAGGTTCATAGTCTCACTGTAGATGTGTTTAAACTAAACTCCCCCTCATTCTTAACTTTATTAACGCAAGTTTGCACTTCTTCCATTCATTTGTGTTTGCAGAAAAACACTTAAATCATGGGCAATTACTTGACATTTTGAAGATATTTTGAGATACTTGGCTTTCACATCACAAAGGTTTATTACCTCACACGGCATTTAAAAACAAAGCAATTCCTTGTTCTCGATCCACTATTCTGAGCCATGATTTGTGAATGGATTACATTTGCGAGCAAGGGGAGAGAAGTGAGGGGGGAAAAACCAACTAGAAAAGAGGAAGTTGTGCTTTTGAAAGTATCAAAGTGGAATGCATGCTTTGCAGAGAAGCACAATTTCAGCAACAATTTTAGATGAAGCTTAACACAGAACATCTACCGTGCATTTCAAAACGAAGCATCTCCTTACTTCGTGCAATCAAGAGTGGGACCCAAGACAAAAAATTTTAAATTAGAATCTGACAATTCATTATTCTAAAGTCGTCTGCCGTTTACCCTACTTAAAGTTCTAAAAACCCCACGGATTCCCAGGATAAAGTAACCAGTAATATAAAAATTCACTGTCACGTTTTTGCATTAAAAAAACCCGGCCCCACAAGTCTTGTCATCTTTCACTTCGCCTTGCTGCAAGGAACGAGTGCAGCAGTTCTTGATCTCATGCATAAAATGGTTTCAGTCCCCTCCAACAGGGAAAAAGAACAGACGGCTTCTACAGGAGGGAAAGCAATCTTTGGAAAAATCAAGACGTGCGGGAAACAGCAAAAGTCCTTGGGCTCAGAAACGCAGCTTCGAAACACCTGGCAGTAAATCAATGTCACCCATTTCGCTGTAATCCCTCAAGTCACTTCTATGAAGATTACTTCCTGCAATGCATTCCACACCCTGCTCCCTCCCCGGCCGACAAGGACTCTAGTAAAGACCACTTCGGGAAACCGCACCGCACACACGGGACCGGCGCCGCGACAGCGGGACCCGGACCGGGGCGCGGGTCACGCCTGGCACAACTGTTTCCCTACCAGCCCCTGATTCCTGCCCGACTCCCGATTCCCTGCCAGCGCCACAACTTTCGCCGTGCCCCTCGGAGAGTCCTGCCGCAACTCCAAGGGATGCGGGAGGAGCTGCCGCCGCCACGTTCCCGAGGTCTCCGCCGCGGGGGACACCCCAGCGCCCGGCACCGCCGCTCGCTCCCGGCGCTTCACTTCTCCCGCGCCGCGGTGGCGACCCCTCACGCTCCCTCCGACCTGCCACAGCGTGTCCCGTCCGCACCGCCTCCCTCCCAGGCTCCCGGGGCGGCCGCGGCTGCCGGCTCCCTCCGGGGAACAGGCAGGGGCGCAACTTCGCGGAGTAGGGGAGCGAGGGGCAGGCGGCGGGGCCCTCCCGCCGTCCCCGCGGCCACGGCGGAGGGAACCCGCGGGTCTCCCCCGCCGCAGCTCATGGCGCGGCGCTTTCCCGCCTCCCCGTCCCGCCCGGCGGCGGCGGCGGCGACTGACCAAGGGTCGAACTCGTGGATGATGCTCTCGAAGCGGATGACGGCGAAGAGCCGGGAGCTGAATCCAGCCAGCCAGGCCAGGAAGAGGATGGTGAAGGAGAGCAGGGACTGCCAGCCCGCCGGCTGCGACAGGCCCCCCGACAGGCCGCCGCCCGCCCCGGCGCGGCTGTGGAGCGGCGCCGCGGAGTTGGCGGCGGGTCTGTGCTTGTGGTCGGCGGCCGAGTGCTCCGCCATGTTGTACCCCGGGCTCCCTCGCAGCCTCTCCCTCCGCCCGGCGCGTGCGGGGAGGAGGAGGCGGAGGAGGGGAAGAGAGGAGGGAGGAAGGGCAGGGGGCG